>SKCR01003241.1:0-52677 GCA_019454045.1 Zanthoxylum bungeanum
CCTTAGCATCACCGGGTTTGGTATCTGGATACCAATAAGATAACGACACGTATCATCACACGAATTTCGAGTTTGGCATTTTGTCCGCCGTGAATCGTGATTATAGTGATGGAAATATTGGGAATAAAGGTCATGATGGGCTGTCAGTCACTAGCATGGATGCGTCACCGGCCGGTAATCAAAAATTAATATTTTCCTATTTAAAAGATTTTGTAGAGACCAATTAGAACACGCAGTCAATTGTGGGGACCAATGTCGTCTAAACGGCGTCGACTCTGCCATGTTATTTTGAGAGAGGGGAAAAATAAAGGGAATTTAATAAAATTAGCCAATTTTTTTTTTTTTTATCATTTGTTAAAATAAATTATAATGTTTGAATTTTATAAAAATAATCACATTCTCCCAAGTGGATTTCGGAGAATGCACCGATTTTTTTTTAAAAAAAAAATTTATTTGAAACTTCGGAAATGTCGAGATCTCCGAAGTGAACATAATATGACAAAAAATATCTGAATTATCCATCAAAATATATTTTTCTTTGTAGCGTCGTAGGGTGGACATATGAGCCCTTATTATAGGATGTCATGCTACGTAGAATTAGTCGTCACAAGATGATTCTGTTGCTAATGATCCTCCAGTAGATTCCAAAAGCTCTAACCTGTTAGGGTTGGTGCTCGGAGTGCTAATCCAGATAATATTTATGTCCGATTCATGAATACGATCAATGCATTTTTTCATAATATTACTTATTAAATGGTAGCACCTATAGTCTTTTATATACATATTCGATCTAATTACGATTAGATATCTAATTATGATTAGATTGAAACTAAATCTGATTTAGTGATACGTGTATATTAGACAAAGACCTAAGGATTTACAATGTAGTGCGCGGTTACAACGTAGTTTGTAATTGATATTGGGAAGCGTCACTATGAGTTGTATATCCTTAAATAAAGTTCCTGGTCAAAATTTATTAACACGGGTCGGTTAGTAAAATCTGCTGAGACCAGTACATGTCGTATATTGTGACTTGGTCCGATGGTTTATCCTAATGAACCATGAGTCTCGGGAGACTCATATAGACATTTAGGTGTTTATTTGATAAACACTGAACGACTCACTAAAAATTTCCTAATAGATGGTACACCAACATCAATATGAATATTCTCGAGTTGAGCGATCATAATAGTCTTTCGACTTGAGATACCACAGTGGATATATGAGTTATCCTCAACACTTTGATGGCAGTCACGTCGCCGATCTATTAAGATCAGAAATTCGTCTGTTCGTTGGGTGTGGACTGATGCTCATGATATCCAGTGTGTATCAAGATAGAATCCGTCAGTCCTGTGTACATGGCATAGGTATCCTGCACGTGTTTTGCGATCTAGTAAATCCATGGCCATGGTATAACTTCGGAAGCGAGTTCCGAGTGTTATTTAGAGATCATAAATTTGAAAGTCGACTATATTATACCATAAGGATTTGACGTTCTTATCTATATCCCACATATAATATGGATAGCCTGTGACGGAGGGATTACACGTATGCAATGACCTCGACTTGCATAGTTTAGCGAGATTATCTGTGGTCGTCATAATTCATGAGTGGGTGAATTATGGACACGAAATTGGATTTTGTGATGGACAAACCTAAACTTAGAGAGTCCCACAATATGAAGTGTACTCATTGAGCACTTGGGCAACACATTATTAATAAATATTTATGTCGTTATTTGATATCGAATAAATATGTTTAAGTAAAATATGAATGAATTATTCATATTGGATATTGAATAATTTATTCGGTAATTTAAAAAGTTTTAAAATTAAGATTTCACCCGAACCGCGAGCTTCCGCTGCGCCCGCGCCAAAACCCCAACAAAAATGGTATCAGAGCAGGTCTGATCCTTCATCCATTACATTTGTCATGTTTGATTTATGATATATAATCCAATTTTTATATTTGCACATGCATGCAATTTAGATATTTCTTGACTTTTCGGTTCTATGCTAACGAGAAACGTAACAGAAATTTAATGGTTAAGTTATGTTATGTTTTCTAAGGTAGAATTGAACTATTTAGAAATTGATCTAGATCAAATTCTACATTTGATATAGAGCAATGCTTTCTTGAGGAATATCCCCGCTTAAATAAGGCTGTAAAGTGACATGTATTGGATGCATGTTTCTTAGTACGTCTTGTCAATACGACTTATGGGTATCTTTATATGGCTGTATCCGAGAAAGTGCCAAAGCAGTGAGGGTGTGGTTGATAGAATTTTATCGATGCCGAATGTATATTTGATACTAGACAAATTCAAGTGAAAGTGGAAATCCTGAACGTGCCAAAGTTGTCAGGACTACATCGGTAGCTTAAGTTTGTCATTGGCAAGTGAAGCCTTGATACGCCTCATTGTGAACGTGCCAAAGCTGTCATAACGAGAAACGGTCAGGACCAAAATCAGGAGTCACATTGAGTGTGATTGACAATGAGTTGTCTACCTAATGAATATACATAGGCGAGATCATGCCAAAGTTGTGAGTCGAAATATATTCATGGGGTCCACTTCTCACTATGGAATTCGATTTAATTATTGAATTCTCATTTTCCGTTAGGGATTACGATATTACATAAAGTAGTAGGAGACATTGCTGGATTAAAAATCCATAACTAAAGCAGTGTGTAATATTATGGAAATTGTTGTTTTTGTTTTCCTTTATTCTATATTGTTAATAGAATTAAACTTATAATCCACTGCATGCATATTATTTGAATATGTTTTCTGACTTCACTTATGGTTGTGTGTTTTCTAGAATAGGTTCTAGAATGTTAGTAGACTTGGATATTGTTAGATTAGTCAAAACCATCGTGAATTATTGTTCCGATTTTCTTGAAAATCAAGATGGTTAGTGACTTAGTTACTAAGTCACGATTAGTAATCTAAATAGATATCTATTTTAGGATGTAATTATCTAAAGAGAATAGTTTCTTGTGCGGTAAGAATTGACGCGAATTAGTTCATATCTCGAGATTCTTGACTGGCATTAATAAAACTTCATTAGGTATTTGTTTATCTTATAATGACGTTTCTTCGCTTTAGTGACTTTTTAGAAGTCACGTGTTTGACACAATTTTCTAATCAATTATTTACAATTATTGTGAATAATTGAAGGTAAATTATAGAGCTTAAGAAAGGAGATATGTATATTTGTGTATAGAGAATATTGAATCTCACAATACGACAACTGTAGGTATTGGATACCAGATCTCCCGTCTAGTTATTTAAAATAATATTTAATGATTATTTTGATATTTGATATCAGAACTTGCGACTATTTAATAGTTACTTGTTCCTTATAATAATTTTTACATATTTTAATATGACTAGTAATGTCATTGATGAAGAGATAAACATTAAGAAAAATATTCGGTTAACTAAATAACTTAGAACAATACTTTATGAGATTTTATCACATAAGCATTAGATACTTATTCCGTATTGTAAAAGATGGTCTGATACAAGATCACACCATATATCCTTATCCATTTAATGAATATTGTATCCAGGATGTGATTAAATCTCATTTAACCAATGATCGTCATTTGACCATAGATTTATTAAACTAATGCATTAGATGTATGTAGTTTAATGAATTAGAAATTACCTTGGATAGTTTTCTTTACTTCGTAACTTAGTTAATGAATTGTCATGACTTAGTTGCGTGTTTCTAAGAGAATATTTATTGAACGTTTTGAATGGTTCGAGAACTTTCAATATGTTTCTGATGAAAAGCGGATATAATATTTTGAATGATTCAAAGATATTCTATTTGAAGTATTGACAACTATAATTTTAAAATTCATCATGAGTCTTTGAATTGTTCAAGGATGTTTGATATGATCAAACATATGAATTTATGGCAATTAGTTCTAAATTTATTTAATGAATGTGATTCGTACTCAATATTATTCTTCTACGATTACATCGTGATGGAATTGGTCAGTGGGAGAAATCGAATCTTATATGATTTGATTCGTTTGATATTGAGTGTTACCGAATTAGTTTTCAATACTCTTGGGGATATGCTTTAGCAACACTAATTCATCTTTTTAATTAAAGTTCCATTAGTTTCTATAGTTACGTATATGATATGTATAAGTAGAAAATTCGAATATTAAAATGTTTGAGATTTGAATCTTTCTTTTGTATAATGGTTATATAATTGAAAAGTACTTGCGCCTCAGAGGTACAAATAAAAGTTTATCATTTGTTCTATTTATAGAATATTATATTCTATTTGATAAAATATCTTTTCTATGATCCCGAGTAATAAAATTATTTTATTAATTGGTGTGTAACATTAGATGTTAACAGTTGAAGAAAAGACTTGACTTATTGAAGTAAAATGTGAGAATGATAAACTATAAATGAAACCACATAATTAATAAGATGAAAAGGCCCTTAGACAGCTTCCATATCAGTCCAATAGGATGTCAGAATCATTTACGAAGTATTTGATACTTAATGGTTCTGCTTGTTTTCTTATTGAAGAAAATTATCCTATAATTTATAGTGGGAGAGATATTTGATATCGATTTAGGAAATTAGCATTAAACAATAGATCTAAGATTGTTCATAGCTTACTACGATCAAGTTCAGAACTTGATTGAGCTTTTGTTATGAATCGTTCATAAGATGTGCAAATTATTTGCGCAGCAAAAACAATGTGAGCTTGTTAAAGGTTTGACTTTTATAGTATGACAGTGAGAAATGTTATACTCAATAATCTATTGTAGATTTTGAGAGAAGTTGTCTCCAGTCGCACTAACTGAACAATTAAAGATCTCTTTTGGTTAATGTTGATATTAAACTATGTATTTTGGCTAAAGAATGCAAAGTGGCGTTCCTGAATGGTTTCTTCGAATAAGAGATCCATTGTGGTTTCTTTGTTTGAATAATTCATTCTAAAATGGCCCTGGAGTTTGTATTATGCCAAGATCGCAGTTTGGTATAATGCTTATAGAGCCTATTGTAGACTCAGGTGAGCTTTCCGAAAATCTGTGTTCTCTAATTTTGATACAGTCAGATTGTCTGATTTTATCAAAGCATAGATAATACATATTTGATAGTAGGGTCAGTGGGAGCGTATAATTTTCTTTCTAGTATTGTATATCCTAACGACATTATCATTATTAATGTAATAATGAGATGTTTGTAAGGTAAAACGTTTACCTAAGTCTTCTTTTCTCCATGAAAGCAGTGAGAGTAGTCTCTGTTATATTTGATATAAAGTTTTATATATGATATAAAATAAGAGACTTGTGAGATACTCTCATTAGTCGTGCATTAGATATGATCTAATAAAGGACACATCAAGACTATCTGTGTGACAGTTAGTATAACTGTTTGGCAATTAGTGTGTCTCTTGTATATAGTATTAATCTTTCGTAAATGATGTTTCCTTTGTCGAAAGAGAAATTGATTAGAATGTCTAATCAATCTTATGCATCATATAATGATGGCATAATGAATACTAGATTATGTGTGATTAAAGATATATATTTAATCGTAATAGTTACGAGCTATTTTGATACTTTGTAGACCATAGGATGAGTCTTGAACCATGTTCTTTGTTATCTTTGAGATATTAAGAACGAGTTTCTTATTCATGGAGAATATAATCCGCAACCATTAGGATCAAATTAGTTTTGAGTCTAATTATGACGTTAGACAGTCTACGTCATATAAAGTCAGAAAAGATGCAGTGGGAGTGTCATAGTTGATTCTACAGTATTAGTGGAATTAGTTGTAACTTATAAAGTATTGACTTATGAAGTTGCATAGTGACCTTATAACTAGAAGTTTTGGTATTAGTATTGTGTTTACGGTTGTCTAGATAGTATTTTGTATTTGATCTCTAATACATAGACAACTTAATAGCTATATGACAATATTGATATCGCATCTGAGTCATATTGATGTAGAACTTGGGTTCTACAAAATATGAATGATGATTGTTAAGGGAAACGATTGGGTTTGTTGGACAAACTCAATTTGTTATAGCGGACCTACTTCTTGTTGCCTACATTTTGAGTGCTAGGTGATCTCTTGAGGGCCATGAGTATGTGATACACATTTAGATGTGTATATGATACCATGGATTGACACTAGAGAAAGTGGGAGAAAATGTTAGGGTTGGTGCTCGGAGTGCCAATCCGGATCGTATTTATGTCCGATTCATGAATATGATCAATGCCTTTTTCCATAATATAACTTATTAAATGGTAGCACCTCTTGTCTCTTATATACATATTCGATCTAATTACGATTAGATATCTAATTATGATTAGATTGAAATTAAATCTGATTTATTGATACGTGTATATTAGACAAAGACCCTATGATTTACAATGTAGTGCGCGGTTACAACATAGTTTATAATTGACAGTGGGAAGTGTCACTATGAGTTGTATATTCTTAAATAAAGTTCCTGGTCAAGATTTACTAACACGGGTCGATTAGTAAAATCCGCTGAGACCAGTACATGTCGTATATCGTGAATTGGTCTGATGGTTTATCCCGATGAACCATGAGTCTCGGGAGACTCATATAGACATGTAGGTGTTTATTTGATAAACACTGAACGACTCACTGAAGATTTCCTAATAGATGGTACACCAACGTCAATATGAATCTTCTCAAGTTGAGCGAGCATAATGGTCATTCGACTTGAGATACCATAGTGGATATATGAGTTATCCTTCACACTTTGATGGCAGTCACGTTGCTGATCTATTAAGATCAGACCTTCGCATGTTCGTTGGGTGTGGACTGATGCTCATGATATCCAGTGCGTATCAAGATAGAATCTGTCAGTCCTGTGTACAGGGCATATGTATCCTGCACGTGTTTTGTGATCTAGTAAATCCATGACCGTGGTATAACTTTGGAAGCGAGTTCCGAGTGTTATTTAGAGATCGTAAATTTGAAAGTCGACTATATTATACCATAAGGATTTGACGTTCATATCTATATCTCAAGTATAATATGGATAACATGTGACGGAAGGATTATACGTATGCAATGACCTCGACTTGCATAGTTTAGCGAGTTTATCCATGGTCGTCATAATTCATGAGTGGGTGAATTATGGACACGAAATTAGATTTCGTGACGGATAAACCTAAACTTAGAGAGTACTCGTTGAGCACTTGGGCAACACATTATTAATAATATAGATTATTCATAATACTTCACCGGATTAAATGAGTTAATTCGAATTGTTTAAACGGTTAAACGAAAACACATGCATATGGGTATATTTTGGTCAATCGTAATTATTGTGTATTTGTATTTGATACATAATTTGATTAGATACACATTAATTAATTGTCAAATGAGATTTTGACACATGTCACTTCTATACGTATTTTATTTAATGTAAATAAAATACATGTGGATTAATAGTTATATTAATTAATTATTTAGATATTTAAATGTTAAATATTTATATGATTAATTGATATATATATATATATATATATATATATATATATATATATATAATATATATATATATATATATATATATTTCATAATTGTTATGGAACATATGTTTAATTATTATTGGTTACACATGACATTAAATTTAAGGTTAAAGTGTTAGATTTGAATTTTGACTACTTTAACTTTATATTTAATTTAATTAGATAATTTTCATTTGTGATAATTGTTATCACACATGCTTATTATTCAATGGTAATATGTGGCATGATTTATTAATTTGATTTTGGATCAAATTAATTTTTCCAAAAATGACAAAAATGCCCCTAGTAGGTCGGCAATGGCATATTTTTTTTAAAAAAAAATTTATTTTTCCCTTCTTAGGAAGCCATGGCCGAATTCCTCTTCCAAATACTCTCCAAAATTTGCTTGATGATTCAAGAAAGAAAAGTAAAGAAAATCAAGAAAAAAACCCAAGGAAATTAAGAGATTAAAGGTAATCCTCAATATCCCTAAGCTTGGAAAACATGTTTCTTGTTCTTGATCATCTAGATAGATTCTAGGGTTTCTTATTTTCTTAAGAATTTGGGTGTTTTTGATTTGGAAGATGGAATGGAAGGCTTGGTGCATGTGTGAAGTAGTATTGAATGATATTATTGTAATATTTGTTCAATTTGATCATTTGATGATATGTTACCATTCTAGAGTGTTATGACCACTCTTGTAATGCCTAGAATTGTTCTTGGGTGCTTCATTGGTGGTGGCTTGGATTGGTGTTGTGATTAATATGATTAATGTTGAGAAAATTGGATTTAAAGCATGAAAAATGATAATTTTTGTTACAAAATCAGATCTAGAAAAAACTAGGTTTATTGTGATGAAAATTATGTCCTATAAATGTATTGGATGTGTTTTGGGTGTTGGAACAATTGCCGGAAACTGTTTCAGAGTTGAAATATACGAAAACGGTGAAAAACGGCGTTATCATGTGACTTTTGAGCCAACTGGGTGACGGCTGCCCAAACAGTGAATTGGTCACTGTTCGGGCAGCCCATGAACTGCCCTAGTACTGTTGGGGTTGACCTGGGCAGCCCTCATGTGCATTGGGTGGTCGGTTCGGTCAAAAACGTGTTTTATGCCATTTTGCGGAAAAACGTTTTCGTAAAAGTTTCGCGACGTTCCTTAACTATTTATGTCGTTATTTGATATCGAATAAATATGTTTAGGTGAAATATGAATAAATTATTCATATTGGATATTGAATAATTTATTCGGTAATTTAAAAAGTTTTAAAATTACGATTTCACCCGAACCGCGAGCTTCCGCTGCGCCCGCGCCAAAACCCCAACATAACCATCCTCCAGAAGGCTTCGATGGCTCTGTCCCATCTCGCGTTGGCCCATCTCGCACTGGCCCATTAGTCATTTTGTTACATGACCACATGATTGAAATAGATGAGGATTAGATGAGGATCAATGAGCGACATAAGAGATTGAAGGATCGTCAAAAATGAATGGAGCGGTCATGAGATGATTTGTTAGAGCTTCTGAAGAGGATGTCAGTTGAGAGAGTCTCTAAATAGAGGTACAAGTTCTTTAAATTTATTTAAATATTCTAATGCTAAAAATAGAGAAGAAATTGCTAATTATAGTGATGATTTGAAGTATTTTTTTAGTATATTTTTATAACAACTCAATCATTCTCTTACCTTATGTCAGTCGATTTTAAATTCTAAACTTCTTATTTCCACATAAGAAAATTTGTTAGTTGAGATATCTGACACTCGTAATAATTTATACATTTATTCTATGAGATTTTCTTAATTATAGGAATAAATGAATGTAAATATCAACCATAATAATAAATAATAAGATTGATTAGAAAATTAAATAAAGGAAAATTATGAATCATATACTTAATGTTGGACATTTATAGAAAATATATAAATTTTAAAATTTTATTCACTGGTTCACCCAAAGGTTAAAAAGTGTAATAAATGTCGACATATCATATAAAATATATATATCCAATGTTTGATATATTTTTCAATCTTATATCCAAATTTATTATAATTTTGATATATTTTTTCAATATTTGGGTGGATAATTAAATAAAATTATATAATTTATATATTTTTGATAATTGAATATACGATTGATAATTCCTCTTAAATAAAAGTACACATTTAAGTTTTTAAAAAATATAAAATTAGTCTGAAAATAATATTCTAAAGCTTGTGCGTTCTCTGTTACTTGTTTGGACAAGGGCAATGTTATAGAATATGTAGCTTCGATCCTAGGAATCAATTTTTAACCACATATAAACCACACTTATTCAAATTATTTTATTAATCTTCTTTACTTTGTAATTAAGTCCTAAACAATGTAAATTGTTAAACAAGAGTGACTAAACAACTCATAATCATTAATCCAAACAATCAACACTTCCATACTGGAGTTAAATTCAATTTCACTCAAGATAATTAGCGTGGGTTTTCTTCTTCATATTTTCACTTTACACTTTAAGCTAAGTTTTTGCCTTGTTAGTAAGGATAGCAACATGACTGATTATGATATGAGGATGTCAATTTCTATACCCAACCTGTAATGAATATGGGAATTATTCCATTATCCGCTCTTAAGATATTAAGTTCACATGTGAATTTAATCTATAGTTGAACGAGAATGTCAATACCCATTCTCGACCTATCCAACCAACATGTATATAAAATTATTTCTTACCTCATCTTAACGTATTAGACCCTGTAGGCTCCATCCGTGCATGAATATTTACCATCCATAGTTTTTTTGGGAAACGTTGGAAATTTCACCGTCAAATCACCTGATCCGTAAGTGTGGTAAAAAAGCCCGGTCCCGAGGTCAAAAAACCAGGGCCGGGCCCGAACCGGGCTCAATTGAAAAAGCCTGGGCCCGGCCCGGCCTGGGCTTAAAATAAATAAATAAATATATATATATATATATAATTTTTTACATTAAAAAAATCGGGTCCGGGTAAAGCCCGGCTCGAGCCCGAGCCCGAGAAGGGCCGGGCTTTTCCCGGGCCCGGGCCTAAATTCTACTTACCGGGCTCGGGCCGGGCTTATCAAAGCCCAGCCCGAGCCCGACCCATTGCCATCCTTATCAACCCGGACTTAAGCGGAGTAGGTAAAATTCCGACTACCCTAAGTTATTACAAAAAATACACCGCTTAACTCAAACTCAAAAAAACTAAAGCAATTTATTAGTTCTTAAATGCAAAGATTCTCGTGCTATTATTGCAAGTTGCAACACGAAAGTAAATTATTTTATTGTGATTCCATATTTTAATGAATTAACATATTTATTTCCCAAAATTGGATGCATAACGAACGACTAAATAAGCAAATATGTAACTTTGTAAAGCAAGTTTAAAATTGTCAATACCTAAAATTAAA
Source organism: Zanthoxylum bungeanum (assembly GCA_019454045.1). NCBI lineage: Eukaryota > Viridiplantae > Streptophyta > Magnoliopsida > Sapindales > Rutaceae > Zanthoxylum > Zanthoxylum bungeanum. The sequence goes on from SKCR01003241.1 coordinate 10,944, forward strand.
AAAAAAAATGCTATAAAAAAAATAAATTAATGGTCATTACAATTTACGAGTTTCAACCTAACAAACAATAGCTTTCAACTTTCACATTCACAGAGCCAAAACTTTAACGGAGGGCCACCTGTGCACTTCTTGTTCTCTTTCACTCACTGCAACAAAAACATCTACAAAGCTTCAATATTCAAACCAGCTATTCTTTCTTTATTCACTCTCTCACTACACGCGTCACCTTATCACTGCATTCACAATTTTCTATATACTTTCCCTTGAACCAAACACCATCACATTCTTCATCACATAAGAAACCTTGTTGTTGTTTTTTTAAAAAAAATTATTTCGACTTTCTTTAACAAACCCAGAAATCAAAATCTTATCTTTTGATAAGTATCAGTCGGTTTTGGGGACTGTCATAAATCATCATCATGGCCGTTGATTCTCCTGACCGGAGAGAAATAGTCATCAACATGGACGGTAACACACCCAACAACAACCTCAGGAGTAACAACAGCAAGATTTGGAGGGAGTCAAGTTATGATTTTTGGCATGATAGAGAAAAGGATAATGTGAAGAGTAGTGGAGGAGAGAGTTTTGATTTCATGCAACGCGGCCCATCATCAACGGAGGATCCACCCTCCAAGTTGATTGGTCAGTTCTTGCACAAGCAAAAGGCTTCAGGTGAGATCTCTCTTGATATGGACTTAGAGATGGATGAGCTTCAACAGCAAGCTGGTAGCAGTAATGTTGTTAGCAGTAGTATTAATATTAATAATAGTAGTAGTGCTCAAACTGCACAAGCGTTACCAACTGTGTCTGAGTCACCAACTACAAATAGTGTTTCTCTTGAATCTTTTAAAAGAAGGCATTCAAATTCTACTAATAATAGTTATAAGAACTCCCCACAAAAAGATTCTGAAGGAGAGGTTGTGAAGTGTACTTCAAATAGGTCTTTTGAAAGGAATGCGTCAATTAATAGGAAGTCTTCTTTGTTGATGACAAAGACCAAGTCAAGATTGTTGGACCCGCCGCCGGAGAGAGTGGAGCGGAGATCAGGGAGAGTTGGGGGGAGATCAGGGCAGTTGAAAAGTGGGTTTATTGGGAAAAATGTGGATGATGAAGAGGAAGATCCGTTGTTGGAAGAGGACTTGCCTGAAGAGTACAAAAAGGAAAAGATTAGTATATGGGTTCTGCTCGAATGGTTTAGTTTGATTGTGATTATAGGAGCGTTGGTTTGTAGTTTGACTATTAATTATTTTAAGAAACAGCAGTTGTGGAATCTTGAGTTGTGGAAATGGTTGGTTATGGTGTTGGTTTTGATATGTGGTAGGTTGGTTTCTAGTTGGATAGTTAGGATAATCGTGTTCTGCATTGAGAGGAATTTTCTGTTGCGAAAACGGGTTCTGTATTTTGTTTATGGAGTCAGGAAGGCAGTTCAGAATTGTCTTTGGTTAGGGCTTGTGTTGATTGCTTGGCATTACTTGTTTGATGATAGAGTACAGAGGGAGACTAATAGTAAAGCTGTTCGGTTTCTGACTAAGGTCCTGATTTGTCTTCTGGTGGGTGTGTTGTTGTGGTTGGTAAAGACCCTATTGGTGAAAGTTCTTGCATCTTCTTTTCATGTGAGCACATACTTTGATAGAATTCAGGAGGCATTGTTCAATCAATATGTGATTGAAACACTTTCTGGTCCTCCCTTGATTGAAATACAAAGAGCAGAGGAAGAGGAGGAGAGAATTGCGAGTGAGGTTCAAAAGCTTCAAAATGCAGGTGCCACTATTCCCCCTGGCCTTAAGGCTTCTGTCTTATCCTCACCACAAAGTGGAAGGGTGATAGGAAGTGGAATGCTTCAGAAAACTCCCAGGGGAGGAAAAAGTCCAAGGCTTTCTCGTACTTTGTCCAACAAAGAAGAAGATGGGATAACAATTGATCACTTGCATAAGTTGAACCCCAAGAATGTCTCTGCTTGGAACATGAAGAGACTAATCAACATAATCCGGCATGGATCTCTTTCCACATTAGATGAGCAGATACAAGATTCAGCTCATGAAGACGACTCTGCACCACATATTAGAAGTGAGTACGAGGCAAAAGCTGCAGCAAGAAAAATATTCCACAATGTGGCTAAGCCAGGGTCCAAGTATGTCCTTATTCTGTCATATTTGTGATATGGTGTTGCATGTGTAACTTTAGTGCTCATTTGCTTTTATTGATTTTTTACCCTGATTAAAATTCACTGTACATAATGAGTTTATTCTTTAAACTGCTGTGTAATCATTAAGGGAACACCCATACCTGTTCCGAATCGTCATTTCTTGTTTCTTACAATTTCCAAGTATCAGTACAGTATAGACTAGAACATGCAAATCCTACATCTAGAAGCCCACCTTTCTGTAGTTCTTTTAAGATGTTTTCCATGAATGGTATTAGCCTTGGCCTCAACATTATGGGGGAATCCATCAATTGAATGATTGTATGGCTGCATTTGTCCATCTACTTTCGGTCTCAGTCAACATTTTTAATCATGTAATGACTTTTGCTTATCATTGTTTTCTTAGGTTCATCTACCTCGAGGACCTTATGCGTTTCATGAATGAAGATGAGGCTTCGAAGACCATGAGTTTCTTTGAAGAAGCATCTGAAAGCAAGAAAATTAGCAAGTCGGCCATGAAGACTTGGGTGGTAAGATTAGGCAACACATTGCTTTTAATATATGTATACATTATGAAATTCCTTTCTTTTCTGTCCGTTTGTTTCTTATTGGAGTAAATGCAATCGTCCTATCAAGTTTTTGTTTTTACCACATTTTTTATTCCAGCATTTTCCAGAAACAAACTGTTGAAAAAAATTGAAAAATAACTGTGTACGTCACATTTATCTTTTTTTTTTTTTTTTTTGGTGTGATGGTTTTATTGTGTTCTTGTTGTGGAGTTGTTCCAAGGATGCTGTTCCCTTTGGTTAGCAAATGGTTAGAGTGGTCTTCATTTGAATTTTACAGGATGCAACTTTTTGACATTTGAATTCCATAATGTATTATTTTCATTATACTAAAAAAGTTATGTGATTTTCAGGAATTTTGTTGTCACATGATTGCAAATATACATGTTATTTAATTGTTTAATAGTTCTATCTTTTCAGTAAATACAGTCTACAGTTCCTATGCAATCTACATGACAATGGTTTTGTGTTAGGTTAATGTTTTCAGAGAACGGAGGGCACTTGCATTTACATTGAACGATACAAAAACAGCTGTCAACAAACTTCATCGATTTGTGAACATTTTGGTTGGCATTATTATTGTGGTAATTTCGCTCCTCATATTAGGAATTGCCACCACCAAATTTCTCCTTTTTGTAAGTTCTCAACTTGTCGTAGTGGCATTCATATTTGGAAACACTTGCAAGACAGTGTTCGAGGCTATCATCTTTCTGTTCGTGATGCATCCATTTGACGTGGGTGATCGGTGTGAAATTGATGGAGTTCAGGTATATTTGGATTAATTCTTTTTTTTTTTTTTCTGCAAGTACTTTTAAACTCCTTGGCTTAGTCTACAAGTTTTGGCTTTTGTACTTGTCAGGGCCTAAGTTGTGTTTTATTGAATTGCAGATGGTAGTGGAAGAGATGAACATCTTAACTACTGTTTTCCTTAGATACGATAACCAGAAGATCATCTTCCCGAACAGTGTTCTTGCTACTAAGGCTATCAGTAACTACTATCGTAGCCCTGAAATGGGAGATGCGATTGAGTTCTGCGTCCACATATCTACTCCGGCTGAGAAGATTGCTCAGATGAAACAGAGAATATTAAGGTAAAAACTGAGAAATTCTATTACCTGTTATTACGTATTTGCTTTAACTTTCAACAATCTTTACTTTTGATGATTGATTTCTACCTTGGTTCATGAAGCCTCACAGGCTGTAAGTATGTTTATGCTCCAAAATGGTGTTTTGATTGAAAATTTTCCTGATTGTATGGATTATTTCTTGTTGCTGCCATTGCAGTTATATTGAGAACAAGAAAGATCACTGGTGTCCAAATCCGATGTTCATATTCAAGGATGTGGAAGAGTTGAATAGGGTGAGGATAGCAATATGGCCAAATCATAGAATGAACCACCAAGACATGGGTGAAAGGTGGGCCAGAAGAGCCCTGTTGATTGAAGAGATGGCGAAAATTTTCAGGGAGCTCGATATTCAGCACCGCTTGTTTCCCATTGACATCAATGTCCGTGCCATGCCTGGCCACCCTCCAATGGCCTCTGATCGCCTTTCTCCAAATTGGACAGTGCCGTCCAGTTAAGTGAGGATACAATCCAAATTACAAAACAAACAATTATCTTTATATGTTCTTTAAGATCCCCAATGAGACTACTTTGAGTTTAGGGTATATCTGTGTTTTTTACTGTTTTATGAGTTTTCGGGCCATCGTGTTTAGCCTATAGTGAAATGAGATTTTCCTCTGCGGTAGATGATTATTTTTGCTAAGTTTATTGTTTATTAAATAAGCTTCTGATTTTTTTTTTTTTTTTTTTTTGGGGTAGAAACTGACACCCAGTTATCTACATATTAATAGTATCAGGGTTGGCAATGGTGTAGGAGCGAAGCGGGGTTCACCGCTATGCCTATGATGCTCGGCAACCACGACTACGGAGTAGCCCGAGGGGGACTAAACCGGAGAATAAATGAGTCGCCACCTAGTGTGAACTGGGAAAAATTTAAGGCCGCACTCACCCCTCACAAGGGAAGACCTCAAACTGTTGGGTTCGAAATGGTCCATTACTTATGCCAGTATAATGGACAGGTTCACACAATGATATAGCCAAGTCTTAATGCAATCAAAAAATGTAATGACATACCCAAGCAAAATTAATCACAATAATATAGTTCCAAAAGCATATTAAATTAAGACAAGATGCGATAACGAAAATTATAATAAACAGTCAAAAGCAGGAAAAACGTCAATAAATAAATAGCAAACAAAAATGGGGGGTTAATCGCGCATATATGAGTGTTTCCCGAGTGGTACGTGGAGTTGTATCCCAAGTACAGATTGCACTACCGTCTATTCGGATTCGGCTACGAAATTTATGTATGAGTTTCCATCCGGTATACCGCAAGGGATAATAACATGCATAATCATCAATGCAATGTAAACGGACATAAAAATATACATGAAAACATATAACGATGCATATACGTATAATCATCAACATGAACAAATAAATAAACAAAATAAAGGCGGAATGATAGAACAACAATAAAAGTGAATAAATAGATAAATAAATAATGAAATGCCAAAGAAAGAGAAAATGTGACCAGAAATTTGGCCGTCTTTGAAGTAGGACTTCGCATACCCGACTGGACGTATTTCACGTCCAGCCAGGCGTGCAGTGTCCGGAACTATAGAAATAAATATGGTAAGGGTGCCCTCAGGTCTTACCTTTTAAGTTGCTTTCTCGGAAGTACGTTAGGCCGTCGCCGGAAGGATTGAAGCTTGGTTCGCTGTTTTTGCTGTTTTCTGGTTGTTGTTTGGCTATTTTCTGGTTTCTGTTTTGCTGTTTTCTGGTTGTTGTTTGCTGTTTTTTGGTTGCTATTTTGGTTGTTTTTTCCTGCTGTTTTTGGCTGCTATTTTGCGGTTTTTTGGCTGCTATTTTTGGGATTTTTTGGTTGCTATTTTTGCGGTTTTTGGTTGCTATTTTTACTGTTTTTCTATTTTTTGGCTACTGGTTTTGGGGGTTTTTGGCTGCTGTTTTTTCAGTGATTTTAGTTGTTTTTCCTTAGGTTTTTTTGATTGTTTTTTGTTGTTTTTTGGGGATTGTTTTTTGTTGTTTTTCTTCGATTTTTCTGGTTGTTTTTCCTTCGATTTTTTGGTTGTTTCTGTCTCTGTTTGAGGTTGTTTTTGCTGGTTTGGTTATTTTTTTCTTTGTGGCTGATCAAGAAAAAGAAGAGAGTCTAGGTTTTTTTTTTGATGTTGCCGTTCCAAGCCCTCCTTTGTGTCAAGATTTGGTCCATTTTTATAATGGTTTGAAAGGATCTCCAAATAGGGAAACAAATCATGGAAATTTAGGAGATATATTCTCAAATTATTTTGAGAATAAAATCTCATAAATATGGTGATGAGGGGATCTCAAATCTTGTTAATTTGGTCATTGTTGATGATGATATTTGAGCATGTGGATTGCATGGGGTTTATGGTGGATGGCGTTGGCTTGTATGGGCCGGTTGGGGCTATGAGGTTGCATCAAGGGCTGAAGTTGAAGGGTGCAAGGGCGTGTATGGTGGGTCCGAGGCTAAGGTTTTGAAACAGCGGCTGACTGAGCTAATCTGAGGCTGGCTAGTGAGTCTGAATCCAATGAGGTGCTAATTTTTGGAGGTTTTCTTACCTTCTGGCATCCGTTTTCCGCAAATTTTTAGGTAGTGCCTCCATACGAGGCTCATCATCGGGCTCATGCAAATGCAATGCCTACAGTCGCCCACCTTTGATGGGGCTTGTGCAGTGTGTGACAGAGACAACCCTATCAAAGTCATGCATGCATTTTTACTTACCTGGTTCGCCGGCCGTTGCCGGACTTATCTGTCATTTCGCTACCTTTGTGAGATGCTTCGATCTCTGGGATTCATTCCCAAACTAAGTTGAGTTGATGGTGAGGTGCTTCGACCTCTGGGCTTCATTCCCTAACCATGCTGGGTGTGAGATGCTTTAATTTCTAGGATTCATTCCCGAACTAAGTTGAGTTGATGGTGAGGTGCTTCGACCCTGGGCTTCATTCCCGAACCATGCTGGATGTGAGATGCTTCGATCTCTGGGATTTATTCCCGAACTGAGCTGAGTTGATGACAAGGTCCTTCGACCTCTGGACTTAATTCCCGAACCATGCTGGGTGTGAGATGCTTCGATCCCTGGGATTTATTCCCGAACTGAGCTGAGTTGATGGCGAGGTGCTTCGACCCCTGGGCTTCATTCCCGAACCATGTTGGGTGTGAGATGCTTCGATCTCTGGGATTTATTCCCGAACTAAGTTGAGTTGATGGCGAGGTGCTTCGACCCATGGGCTTCATTCTCGAACCATGCTGGGTGTGAGATGCTTCGATCTCCGAGGCACTTCGACCTTTGGGATTTATTCCCGATCTGACGGCGAGATGTTTTGACCTCTGGGCTTCATTCCCGAACCGTGCTGGGTGTGAGATGCTTCGATCTCAGGGATTCATTCATGAACTGACGGTGATGTGCTTCGACCTCTGGGTTTCATTCCCGAACCGTGATGGGTGCGAGATGTTTCGATCTCTAGGATTCATTCCCGAACTGACGGTGAGGTTCTTCGACCCATGGGCTTCACTCCCGAACTGTGCTGGGTTCGAGATGCTTCGATCTCTGGGATTCATTCCCGAACTAACGGCGAGGTGCTTCGACTCCTGGGCTTCATTCCCGAACCGTGCTGGGTGTGAGATGCTTCGATCTCTGAGGCGCTTCGACCTCTGGGATTCATTCCCAAACTGACAGCGAGGTGCTTTGACCAATGGGCTTCATTCTCGAACCGTGCTGGGTGTGAGATGCTTCGATCTCTGAGGCGTTTCGACCTCTGGGATTCATTCCCGAATCCATACCGGGTGTGAGATGCTTCGATCTCTAGGATTCATTCCCGAACTGACTACGATTTGCTTCGACCTCTGGGCTTCATTCCCGAACCGTTCTGGGTGTGAGATGCTTCGATATCTGAGACGCTTCGACCTCTGGGATTCATTCTCGAACTGAATGGGTGATGGCGTTTTGGTCTATCTGCGTGACTTTTTGATCCATTGATGAGTTTTTTCCATGATGATGAGGTGCTTCGACATCTGGGATTCATTCCAAAATTGTTGATGACATGGGCCTCGACCCTAGGATTCATTCCTGAACTGTCGAACTGATGGTGGTGAGGCACTTCGACCCCTGATCCGTCCTCATTCTCGAGGCTCTTTACTCGTCCTCATTCCTGAGGTTGTTCTTCATTCCTGGAGTTCTTCGTCCTCGTCGCTTTTTCTTCAAAGCCTACGAATACAAAACAAAAATCATGTGTATATATGCATGTATTCATGGATGCATTCCCTATTCCGATGGGGTTTCTTTGTCCTATTGGCTTGATGTCATCCTTGGTTAGGCCTTCTTTGCGCTAGAGGGTTTTCTTCACCCCTTTATGAATCTTTTTAGCCTTTGGTGCCCTTTGCTTATAAAAAGCTTTAATCGCCCCCTTGGCCTGCTTACAGTTTCCTTCTGCCAATTCTCATTTGGTGATTGCTCAGTTCTCTTTGGTCTCATGGCTCAAGATCCAGTTGCATCCCTTATTCGCGGGGTGGTAGACTGGTCATCCCCAGACTTGTCTCAGTTTTCTTCTCTATGCTACCTGCACTGGGTCAATGTGGATCACGCTTTTTTGAAAGCAGCCTCATGTCTTTCGATTCCCAATTTCAAAACATGCCATCTCCCCGAGGAGTTTGCTGCCATTCTCGGCTCGTATTTTTCTCTTACTACCCTTCTCGGATACTGAAAATCATGTCTTCTGATTCCCGAAGCTTTCCTTTGCTGTCCTGAAGATTCGGAAAAGATATTGTCTTGTGCTTCGTCCATTGAGTTGCAGGTTCATTCTGCCTAAGCTGTCCTTTCGGATTTTCAACTTGCGGATTGCTCTATATCTTGCCTGAGTCGCCTTTTCAGGTTTTCAACTCATCGAGCTATTTTTTTCCAGATCTGTCCTCATTCTCGAGGCTCTTCGCTCGTCCTCATTCCCGAGGTTATTCTCCATTCTTGGAGTTCTTCTCCTAGATCTCCTAACCTTGGTCCAACATCTAAGAAACAAAAGACGTGATTTGTAATTACTTGACTATAATCTTTCCTGGTTAGCTGGGATTTATGCAATCTATGAACATCTTGAACATTTGTTTCAATAAAGGCGTTTGCATTACTTCTTAGTATATGTGTAGGAAATAATGAACTGCATTGCAAGGATACCTCTGTCGCTAACTGTTCCTCTCGAATTTTACAATTAACCATTTTTCTTGCTCACTCATGCTCTACATTTTGCTTGGGCTGTCCTTTGCGGATTTCAACCCAACGAGCCTTTTTCTTTTTTCTTTTTTTTTTAATGCAAAGTATTGCTTCAGCCTGTCCACATTGATGAGCTCGATGAACTCGTTCCCTTCCAAATATGACAGTCTCACTGCCCTATTTCCCATCACCTTCTTGACTAGGTAGGGCTCTTCCCAGTTGGGCCTGAACTTTCCCCTTGGGTCCATTATTAGTGGCTTCGACTGTTTGAGCACTAGATCACCTTCTCTGATCTTGGTGGGACGCACCTTTTTGTTGAACACCCGGGCCAACCTTTTCTGGTATAGTTGCATGTGGTACAAGGCTTTTATCCTTTTTCTCATCCAGTAAAGCTAGCTGTTCGAACCTCTGCGAGGCCCATTCCTGCTCAGGCAATTCTGCCTCTGCTAGTACCCGTATTGACTGTATCTCAACTTACACCTCTTGATAGCGGGCTTCATACAGAAGCATCTTCTTATTGAGGTAGTAGGCTGCACGCTCCCCATGTCTGATCTGCCTGTACCATTATCACCCCCAGCGTTTCGGGTTCTATGGCCAAATACAACACCAAGGGTTTGCCCGGCCTTTGGGATTTCAAGACGGGCGGTTTAACCAAGTATTCTTTGATTTTGTCAAAAGATTCTTGACATTGCCTATTCCACTCCACATGCTGGTCCTTCTTCAATAGCTTGAAGATGGGCTCACATACTAATGTTAGCTTGGTAATGAATCAACTGATTGTAGATGATGGTTTTCGCCTGAGGTCTACAATCGAGATTTCGTGAGGATGAGGCACTAGCGGTCCTGCAAAACAAAGATGTAGAGTGAGCGGGAGTACTGCCCACCGGTGTGGTGGGTGCCGGGGGCACTCCGACGCCCAAGTCAGTAAATGAACAAAGGTAGTTGTAGATGGAAGGTCAAGGTTAGATGCTACCTTGAACTCCGTTGAATGCTGTGAGGGCGGTAAGTGGCAGGAGTGGCGAGCTTGAGGATGTCCCAAAGCTATGGGTAGGAGAGCCAGACTTTGAATGTCCTCCTATTGGAAACTCATTTCCTATATATACATGCTTAAGTAACGTGTGCCTTTATTGCCGTTTGATTGCTTGTCCGTTGGGTGGTGATAACGGTCGACTTCATGAGGGGGTTTTATTTGTATTTGCCCGTTGTTGGCTGGCAACTGTTGAATTTATGAATGGTGTTTATGAACTTAGGCGTTACGTGGGCCGGCCTCTGGATGGTCCTTCGGTTACGGGTGTTGGTGTTCATCGGGCCTGGGCCGACATTATGTCTTTGGGGTTTGATTAGGAGGCTTCAGGAGTGCGTCCAGTATTGGGTCTGAAGTAAAATGATGAAACTACCCCTGGACCAAATTTGGCCCTAACAGTTTGTCCCCTACTCTCTAAGTCAAGAGTCATTGGCTTGAAGAGTACTTGACGCATGTGTCGCCTGGGACGAGGCCATATTATGTAGCTGTACTCGAGCATTGATGCTGCCTACTAATTGAACCAAACGAATGTCAAGTTATCAACTTGAGTCTACAAGAGCCATTGGGGAAGTACCCAATCGTTTGGACCCGATGAAGGTCAGTATATCAGTCATACGACATGTTCCCTCCATGTCTACAAGTTAACTCGAAATGAGTTTATGGGGGATGTCCCCGGTCGACTGGACTTGATGAGTCCAGGAGGATATGAGTCATACGACATGTGTAATCCATGTCTACAAGTTGACTCGAAATGAGTCTATGGGGGATGTCCCCGGTCGACTGGACTTGATGAATCCATGAGGATATGAGTCATACGACATGCGTAATCCATGTCTACAAGTTGACTCAAAATGAGTCTATGGGGGATGTCCCCGGTCGACTGGACTTGATGAGTCCAGGAAGATATGAGTCATACGACATGTGTAATACATGTCTACAAGTTGACTCGAAATGAGTCTATGGGGGATGTCCCCGGTCGACTGGACTTGATGAATCCAGGAGGATATGAGTCATACGACATGCGTAATCCATGTCTACAAGTTGACTCGAAATGAATCTATGGGGGATGTCCCCGGTCGACTGGACTTGATGAGTCCAGGAAGATATGAGTCATACGACATTGTGTCGTATGGACTGTAGGAAGTCCATGTCTTTATTTGACTCGACATGAGTTATGTGGGAGATGTCCCCTTGTCGACTGAACCAGATGAAGGTTCATGAGTCATTTCACACGAAATTGTCGTATGGACTGTAGGAAGTCCATGGCCAAAATTTGACTCGACATGGGTTTATGAGGGATATCCCCGGTCTACTGAACCTGATGAAGATCAGGATATTCCCCATACTACGGGTCAAAGGACCAGGGGAGTCTTTCAATGTCGTCTGTGGAAGAGATGGTAATTTTTCCATGTACCGTGGGTTGATGACCATCCATCTTAGTGCCAAGCCTTTATTTGTGTCCTACTGTGTGGCAGATCCGTCTAATGCTTCGCTTGCATATTAGTCTCCCCTAGTGTCAGGCTTTCACTTTTGTCTTGTCGAATGACATATTCACTCATTGCCAAGCCTTTATTTGCGCCATTCGACATGCACATGAAGTTGTCTGAAGTCTCGTGGCTTTGTGTGGCATGGGTCTGGTCTGTAGTGTGGTAGTGTGTGACGTCCATGTGGCAACAAGATTTGGCAATTTTGTGTGTTCTTTCCAATATAAGATTTTTATGCATGTGTATGTGCTTTGAAAGTGTGCTTTTGTTTAATGGGCCATTCCAGACCGGCCCATTAGGCATAAGTAATAAACGAGTCCTCTCGGAGCCCTGGGGACTTCACAAATTCTCCAGGCCATAAGCCAGACGTAGTTCACATGGTGGCCCTGCATGGAGACAGTGGGTGTTTGATCCTGTTGACTGAACATTGGGGTTCATGCGTGGGAATCAATACGTTGTAGCTTTAGCCTTGATTGAGGATGGTAAAGTTGTTATTGGGGTCCTTGGATGCCCCAACTGCCCAATGAAGAATGAGTTGTTAAATTATTCTTAAAATAATTATCAAAATATATCCAAGCTGTCTCTATCAACTTCTGCAACATGGGAAAAAGGATGTGTGATGTATGCTAGGAGAGGTGGTGGTGGAGCATGGATGCAACCATTAAATCCATGGAGACCAGAAGCTTGATTGGCCGAATTCTGCAACACAGGTACACGTTTTTCCCGTCATCTGAACTGAAGTAAGTGTTCAAATGTTGCTACGATATGCGCACGTGGCCTAAGCCTCATGAAGCCAGCCCATTCGCTGTTGTAGGCTCAAGAAATTAAGGAATAACTCCATTCGATAATATTTTGGTTGTGTCGAATGGACTTCTCTCAATCAATGGTATCAATTCTGGACAAAAGCTGACTATAAAGGGTATATTTCTGAATGAAAAATGTTCGAGAAAGAGAATATAATTTGTATGCATGGGTCCTCAGCCCAAATGTTGTATAGGCCGCTGAATTCTTTGTGCCGGACCCTTCACCAACCAATTGTTCACTTATCATCCAGACAAGCTAGTTCTTAATAATTGTACTCGACACCAATCTAACACTATAAGCCTTGTGTGTAGATTGGCGTGTGGCTGCTTTGTTAGTGTCGAATGATGGCAGCACATGGTGATAATCCAACCATGTATAATAAGACAAATTCAGATGGGCTGAGCATATTACCAAGTCACACGGGCCTCACCTTAGCGCATGCCTACACACTTTGAAACATGGAGCAAAGTACCACTCATATTTCCAATGCTGAGGGTCATACCGAGCAGAATGAAGCATATAGGCCTATCACATAGGGCCCACCCAAGCAAAAGCATGACAAAGAGAATTTTTCAGCCACTAACGACAACAGCATGGGTTGTGGCATTGTAGTGTGCAGAACGTGACAATTCGGAAAGGAAAGATTTGTATACTAAAAATGTCAGCTCGCTAGCCGTAGCTGGCAACGGGAACAAAATCTATGTATATGCTACGAATGAGACATTTCCAGACTCTTGCGTCGCCAACGAACTGAAGGAATCTGAGCATGTAGATAGGGACAGCCCTCAGCCATTTTATAAAGTTTCAGTAAATTCAGCCTACGAGAATGCAGCCATGAAAGCCAAGATATATTGTGCTTGTATGAAGGTGTTAATGGACGGCTCCAATAGACGATGTGGGATTGGCAAGTTTGGCATCCTGCCTTTGTTTCCAGTATGCGCTTGTGCTGATGAGCCTCGTTGCTTGGATGTGCATGTTCATGGTTGAAGAAGAGGACGTCGTGGCCAGCTTTGACGGAATGGCACATGGTTCTTTCTTCAGCTGATGTGTCGGACTGGCACATGTCAAGTGGATGTAGTGTGATTACGCGGTTCCTCGGCTTTCAGCAGTGTGCTCATCTGCTTTATTCGATTTTTGATAAGATTTGGGTCACAATCACGTCGTTTGCAAATCTATGGCTGATAAATTTGACAGTGGGCTGCTGTATGGCTTGAGCACGTGATTGTTCTATAATTAATTTTAATTGCGTGTGTCTTGCTTGAAGGGCAGCTTCCTAGGCGATGTGGGATAAATAAATGGCCGTGACTCTTGCATGAAGAGGCTATATACGTGGTCATTTGGGCTCATCATGTATTTACAAAATAGGCTAATCTTGTGGGCTTTGGGCAGTGGGCACATTTGTTTGCCCTCTGGGTTTTTTGTTTGATCTTCGACTGGTCGGCGGCATGGTTAGGCTGGTTGCGTGGTCGTGAATGGTGAAAATCTCGGGGCATCATATCCTCATGATGTCGATCTTTGGATGTAGTGTGGAGTTGATGACCACCTTGTCGTATGGAGAAAATGACTATCCTCTTATGTTCTCTGAGGGAGATAACAATCATCTGACGTAGTATGAAGTTGTTGGCAATCCATTTTGTCATATAGGCCATTGGGCTATGTTTTATCTAATGGTACCTCATGTCGGGTGGGATCTTAAACAAGTGTCAAAGCTCATTATGTAGGGTATCGAGTGGAATCTTTAGCAAGTGACAAGCTACATAAAGTAATATCAATTGGGAAATCCTCAACAACACTCTAATATCGAGTGGGGCATCTCTAACAAGTTATATGCCAGACATTGTGAATGTCGACTGAACCATCCATATCCATTACCTAGTTGTAAATTGTTGGGTCGACTGGGACACCCATAGCAAGTTTCATACTATAAATTGTAATACCAACTATGACATCTGTTACAAGTCCCAAGCCACATATTGATGTCGACTGGGACACCCATAACAATTATCAAGCTATATGGTGTAGTATCGACTGGGACATCCATAAAAAGTCCTAAACTATAACACATATTATAAGTCCCATGCCTTTCTAATGTCGACTGGGACATTATTAAAAAGTACAAGCCATACCTGGTAATGTTGACCGGGATGTCCACGCCAAGTCTTCATTTGAGCACTGTCGACTGGGACAATCTCCTTATGCCAAGTACATCACTTCATCATATGAGGTGAATGGTAAGGAAAATGGTTCCATAGAAGGGACGCGCCTTGTTCCTGATGTAGGTCCATGAGACTCTGGTCGAATGGAGTCTAAAATTATTGACAATCTATTAATGTCTTCTGGAGGAGATGGGAATCCTCTTAACATCGTCTGATGAAAATAACACTTCTTTCATGTAGTCTGGAAGTGATGGCAATCCTCCTACATAGTCTGAAGGGAATGACATTTTATCTATGCCATCAGGAGATGGTATCTGCCCCAAGCAGTCTCGAATAGATGTCAATTATAGAGAATACTTATTGGTTGATTGGAGTATGGCTGGGGATTATGAGGGTATTCTCATGTCGACTGGAGGAAGTGTGTAGAATAGTTCAAATGACGGTCCATATATGTCGATTGTAGCAAATGGACTTCCTATTAAGAACGGAACAAATGGGCCAGATGACAATCCTAATGTATGTAATTGCTCTTGGAGGATGGCTAATTAAGTGGTCTTGAGATTTGGTGTTTGTTCATTGCATGACGTCATACGAGTATGGGTGTTTGGAAGGATCACAGATGGAGAGATCTTTGCACGCTATGAATCGCTAGGGCCCCACGGTGGGCGCCAAACTGTAGACGCTGGTTTTCGCCCGAGGTCTACAATCGAGATTTCGTGAGGATGAGGCACTAGCGATCCTGCAAAATAAAGATGTAGAGTGAGCGGGAGTACTGCCCACCGGTGTGGTGAGTGCCGGGGGCACTCCAACGCCCAAGTCAATAAATGAACAAAGGTAGTTGTAGATGGAAGGTCAAGGTTAGATGCTACCTTGAACTCCGTTGAATGTCGTGAGGGCGGTAAGTGGCAGGAGTGGCGAGCTTGAGGATGTCCCAAAGCTATGGGTAGGAGAGCCAGACTTTGAATGTCCTCCTATTGGAAACTCATTTCCTATATATACATGCTTAAGTAACGTGTGCCTTTATTGCCGTTTGATTGCTTGTCCGTTGGGTGGTGATAACGGTCGACTTCATGAGGGGGGTTTTATTTGTATTTGCCCGTTGTTGGCTGGCAACTGTTGAATTTATGAATGGTGTTTATGAACTTAGGCGTTACGTGGGCTGGCCTCTGGATGGTCCTTCGGTTACGGGTGTTGGTGTTCATCGGGCCTGGGCCGACATTATGTCTTTGGGGTTTGATTAGGAGGCTTCAGGGGTGCGTCCAGTATTGGGTCTGAAGTAAAATGATGAAACTACCCCTGGACCAAATTTGGCCCAAACACTGATATATTGGATTTTCCCGAGAAAAGCTCTAACTTCCCTTTTTTTAACATTTCAGCTGGATGACATTGGCTTGTCTCTTATACAGCTCTCCCATCAAACTCACATACTGGGAATGGATATTTTGTCTTTCTCGCCGGATCATTCTAGGAATTCTCCACATTCTAGATACTGCAGAATGTCGTAGTACCACGGCTTCCCATCGTCGACTTCTGTTTTACTGGTATCATGTTCGGATAAGTTGGTATCATGTGTTGGGCAATACCCCTGTCCACTCCTGGCATGTCTTCATAGGACCAGAAAAATACTTTTGCATATTTTATTACTATTCTCTCTAATTCTTTCCGCTCATCAGAGGTAACCTCACTTGCAATTGAAATTTTCTTGGGGTTTTCACATGTACCAGTATTAAATGCATTTGTCTTTGTTGAGTTAATGTCAAATATGATCATGTCATGCATGTTATGATGCAGACTAACAGGAAAAGACTCGAACAAGTAGGCAAAATCAATGTCTTTATGATAAATAAATGTAGGATTACAATCAAATAATCATGCGAGAACTATTTAAAACATACAATAGCACAACTAATTAACAATAAAAAAAATAACAATAAGAAAATAAAACTGATAAGCGTAAGCATCCAGAAATAACAAAATACTAATCGAATATAACATAATACATATCTCACCGGCCTGACTTAGGATCCGGCCGAACATATTGCATGTTTGGCCATATATATTTCTAAATCAAAAGGTCGGAAATTACATGCCTAACAATACTAATAAAGCAATAAGGACATAATAGTAATAAGAAGACTGTAAAGATGAATATTGTTTCACATTTGGGATGTCCGACCGGATACAATGAGTCTGGCCGGACATTCCACGTGAATCAAACAGAGAACAAAGACATAAACATGTCTTACTACAATAACATGCAAGAAACAACATAGTAATAACAAAAGCGAGATTTGTAACACCAGCCTTTTATATGATTACTTCCCAGTAGTAAGTGGATTTGTATCCCGAGTATAAACCATACTACCGTCCATTCAAAATCGACTATAGAATTTATGTCTAGGTTTTCATTCTATATACCAAAGAGAAACAATAATAACTGGATATATGCATTTCAAATTAGGAATGTCTGGCCGGATATTTCATGGGTCTGGCCGGACATCCTTCGTGGATCAGAAAGACAACAGGCCAAAACAGACATACTAATAATAGACTGAAAATAATAAGATAATAAGAAAAATGAATGTAAAAACAAAGAAAATAACAGTAAAATAATGATATTGTACTAACTAAAGAAAACAATCATATGACTGGATGTTTGTATCATACAGCCAGACATTTATAGGATAATTGTATGTTCGGCCGAACATGTATCAAGTTCGACCGAAGTTAATATGTCAAGACAAGAAATTAAAAATGCAGGAATAGAAGTCAAGTAGCCCTCAAGTCATACCTTAAATATAACATGGCTCAGGAGACACTTCTGAAAGGTAGACGGTCGTCAGGTTGCTTTCTGAAAAAAGGAATTCTCCAGGAATTTCGTTGGGTTCACCCACTGTGTTTTCTCTCCCTGACTCACTTTTCAATTTTCAGGATTTTCTTGCCGAGGAACAAAAGTTCCAATTTTAGAGTTCAAAAGTTGAGGACCATTTGTGAAGGATTCTGGTTTCTTTTTATAATGCTTATGTTGTATCAAAAAAATTGAAGGGGAAATTGAATTCCCTTCATGTCTCCAGTGATTGTCAATCTGCACCGTTAGCTATGTCCGTTCAAATATTTATCTTAAGACATACATCAGGTCGGACATCAATCAGGTTCGTAATTTTAGTAATTGAAAATTTGCTCACTGGCTGACAGCTTGAAACATGTTCAGCTAGATATTTATTCAATTATATATATTTTGCTGGACATTAATCAGATCCAATGATTCTAGAGGTTGACAATATGTACACTTAGTAACAAATGTCATATGTCTGGCCATATTTAGGGTTTTTCTTATATTTTTGGTTGGATGTTTTGGTCTAAGTGGAGGCTGGCCGGACATAGTTGATGTCCGGTCGGGACTTGACTATTTTTCGAAATTTTCTGGAGTTCCATTCCTTTCCTATTTAACTTTCTAACTTTCCAAACTTTCAAGTGGTGCCCTATATGAGACTTATCATCGAGCTATGCGTAAAAAATACAATGTCTACAGTAACGCTTCAACCTCATTCCCTAAGTTTGCACCTCATTCCCTTTGTCTATTGTTTGTTATTTTGAGGGAGGTCAAAAGCTTACGTTCTTCTTCCAATGTTGTTTTCCTTTTTCTGTCTAGTTCTTGATACTGACCAAGCCATGTTGCAGGTTCCCGTCGAGTTCGCAGATCACTGTTTCCGCATGACACAAGCAGCAAAAGTGGCATGGACCTCTCATAGCCTCTTCTATCATGTACTTGTTGATAAGAGTTAGCATATATGCATGTATACATAGTTTTCTAACCTTTTTTTTTTGTTTTTGATCACAGCGCCATATTAAAGAGCTAGGGTCACGTGTTAGGGACCATCAGGACCTTCAGCGTCGGCTTGACTCGTTGCGCAGGAGCTACGCCACTTTAATTCTTAGTCGAATTAAAGTAGTGGTTGACTAATATAAGAATAAAAGTTATTTTATTATATTAATCAATTGAGGATATCCCGATCGATAAAACATGCAAATACTTGATCTACCCTATTGCGGTATTTATTTGTGGAATGTTAGATTATCTTGACATAGTAATTCTTTTCTTAGGTTATTCTAATTCATTATCCATGCTTCTTGCATCAATTTTAATTATATGTCGAACCTATTATATTTATGGTTTACAAATTAAGATGAATTAATTGTCTTTATTTATTTCAGTAGAACGGTTTTAGATATTATAAGATTTATGTTTAGTTTTAAATTGTTGCATGGTTTTTTTCTGGATATATGCATTATAGATAAACAATATAAATCTTAAATATAGTTTCATCTAAGACTGTTCCTAAAACACCCTTAGAGTTATAGAATGGTCGTAAAGTTAGTTTGCGGCATTTTTATTGGGGGTGTCTAGCACACTTGTTTAAGAACAGGAATGTAAAGCTGAAATCACGTTCAAACTAGGAGTAAATTCTTTTATTATCCTGAAGAAAATAAAGTATTTGTATCGACAAATGCTACGTTTCTTGAATACAATCATATGAAATAATTCAAACACTGTACTAATATAGTACTCAATGAGTTATTTCCTAATTCGACCAGAAAACAATCAATAATAATTGTGGACAAAAACATAGTACCAATCATATCTGAACATCATATTGTTTCTCGTCTGAACAATTTACCATCTAGCGTGGTGGGAATGTTGTATGAAAACTATATCGCTATTTAGGTTCTGGAGAGACACAAGTTGTCATCTCGATGAAAGTGTAGATGATCCATTGACATGTTGTCATGCAAAGGAAGATTCTGATAAGGAAAATGGCTTAAAGCCTTAATTCTCTAATAAATTATATATTTATAATTTTTATAAATATTTATTTATGTTAAAGTAACATAAATATGAGCATTCTATTATTCAAGTATTGAATCAATACTTAAAGGAAATACTTATCTACTTCTTTATAAGAATGAGTGGATTCTTATATCATGTTAAATGTGCTCAACTACATAATAAATTGTGTCACCAAAGACGAGATTATTGATCAGAATTCATATTAATCACACTCATGTAAATCAAAAGACTCAATTCGAAACACATTAGTTCATAAAATACTCGGGATTGAGATCAACACGTATGATATCATGAATGTCTTTGTTTGACGATTTTTCTAAAGAAATTCATCTCCCTCAGAGTCCAGTCTTATATAATCATATTATACACTTCACCTCCATTTACATATCGCTGCATGAACTATTTAAGATATTAAATGGACTGTAATTGTAGATAAATCATAATTAAAGCATCCCACATTTTTTTTTACTTTTTACCGACTATTTAAGATTACTGATCTTAAACTCAAATCATCTTGTATATGTATTACATATACTGAGTTTGAGATTATAGAAATATCCTAATATATTTATGACGATTTATAATTTGTAAAATTTAAATAAATAGATGAATGTAAAATATTTATCTTTATTTATTCAATATTTATATAATATATGCAGTTATTAGAGCAGAAACCTGATAATCTCAAACTAGAAAGCAAATACTAAAAGAGTCATCGCATGATGTGTCAAATGACAGCGAAGATGATTGGATGAAGATTATAGTTTGTCTTACGAATAACATTTCTTTTGCTTTAATTTAATGATTAACATTTGAAAAATACAGAAAATATTAAAGTGCTAATCAATATGAAAACAAAAGAAACTAATGTTACTTGTAAGTCGTATTATAATTTTCACTATATCATTTTTACTGCCCTCAAGTTATCGAGTTGATGATTCAGATTTGGCGAATTAAAATATTTAATGGATCATTGGTTCGATTAGTTGAATTGTATTTAAAAAACCGGTAAAACTGACTTACGTAATAAATAATTTTATTTAATTAAAAATTATAAAAAATTAAAAATTAAAAAAATTTGAACTGGCCAAATAAATTTAGAAAAATTTACTGTGAACTTCGGTGCATTTTAATCATAAATCAACCAACGGTAAATCGTTCAAAAAACGGTTTAAGGTGTTAATCGAAAATATATAATGATTAATTAAAATTAATGGTAAAATTAATATTTCTTATGATTGAGAACCAAAAAAAAATCAAAATTCATCTTTTAAGATCCTCCAAAATTCTCTAAAAATCATTCATTTATGATTAAAATAAAAATAAAAATTAAACAATAATAAAGTTAAATTATGTTTGGATTAACGTAAGGGGTGGAAGAGAATGAAATGTAACTTAAAAAAATTACAAGTCGTTGTTTGGGTTGATGAAAACGAATGAAAGAGAGTGTAACATAAAGGAACATTGAGTCATTAATTAACATAATTTGTGAAGACATATATGCCCCTTATAAAAAAATAAAAACCCACCATTACCCTTTAAATAATCTACTCTCAAATGTCCCTTATTGAAAATTAAAATCACAATTACTCTTCAAATAATCTATTCTCTAGGCATTCCTTCTTCCGCCTTCGTCGCCTTCGTCAACCCTCTTTCCTCTGGCTATCTCTTCCCTCCTTCCGCTCGGACCAGCTTCCATTTGTTCCTAATTTCTCTTCTCTAGTCTTTCCAGTTTTTTCATCATAGCCTGGAGAAAAGACTGGTTTGACTCCCTCTTCTTTCTCATATTTTCCTCCATCTTTTTCATCCATTCTGTTATCGTAGATTCTGAAGATATGTGGTTCCCTTCTTCCACCATCGTCTCAGTACGTCTATTGCTTTTCGTTCTTCTCCCCATAGACGGCGCCAACTGTTGACGGCTGATTTTTGTTCCAGGGGCAAATCCGGAAACTCGCTCCTTCCTCAACTATGAATTTGTTTAGTTTGTTGGGAACCAAAAGCAAACTTAGCATGAAAAAGTAAACACACAGACGAAAACAGAGGATATAACGTGGTTCGGCGGAATGGATCTGACCTACGTCCACGGGTACAAGGAAAAAAGAGATTTTATAACGTGGTCGGGCTTGGCCGACCTCTTTTTTACAGGTGGTCGGGTTTGACCGAGCTACCACAACTCTCTCTCTGGAACTAACTTTTTCTCTCTTTCTTACAAGTAGTACTTGAGTAAAATTTTCTAACGCTTACAAAATTGCTCTCATCCCCTTAATATACTAAGGAAAATTACACGGTTTCACTATTCTCGTGACGTCAACCACGTGAGCCTATCTCTGCCGAAAGTAAAACATGCCCTTTAATATTTCATTAAATCACTCTGTTTTGGGTACTGCCACACGCAACAATTATGATTCCAGCTTGTATCCAATCGTTTACTCGGTGGCGTGTGTCAGAGGAGGATCATGAAGTAGCCCCTGCCATATCTGAATTTTACAGAGAGGACGAGCTCCCATGCCGAGCTTATAATGTTACACCCGACTTGGCCAATACTGTCCCGCTCATTCGTTGGTCGGGTAACTGGGGTAAAACTGATCCCGCTCTGCCAAACTCAAGTAATCGGGTCAGGCCCAAGGTCCTCGGTTTATAGTCCCTGTATTGCCTTACTCCTCGGGTCGGTAGAATGTTGGAGACCGAGCACAACCACCCTGATGGATCAGGTAACTAGCAACATCATCGGGCTAAAGTGTTCCGAAAATGAAATTTCCTTCATGTCCTTCCCGAACTCTTGACTGATGTCCAAAAATTACCATCAACAATATCATTTGAAATAATGCTTATTTTCTTAATTATGGAACTATTCTCACCACTCTTTGCTCTCGATCTCCTGTTGCTTAATTATGCATGTATGCTTCCAAAGCCTCTTCCCACAAGTTGAATTCTTTAACAACATGTGTGCATAAAGCACAGAACAAAATTCTCTCTGGCTGAACTAACTCATCATTGTGTGCCAAACGTTGACACATCATGTGATACTAGATAAAGATGACAGTTCTTAAAATAAAATATTATCTATGTATAATTTAAAATTTTTATTTTAAAAATTGAAAAATCGTGCGTGTTTAATGTAAGAAGTTTGTATAACAAATAGAGAGAGTAGTCTCACATTTAAAAATAAAATGGAAAACACAACATTTATAAGTGTCCACTTCACTCTCATATTAAATGGAAAATGGCTTACGCTTGGATGTATGGTTGGGTTATTGGGTTGCTTGTCATATTTAAATATATTTAATATATTTAAAATAATCAAAAGATGGACATTGAATCTCGTGGGGTTTTGTGATTCATTCCTTTGAACATTACGTTTTTTTTTTTTTGGATTATAAGGTTGTGTCTGATCAACATAATTATTTGAAGACAATTGATTAAAAACATATCTTTTGATTCTCTATACATAGAAGGGAAAATGTCAAAGTAGAGGATCCTAATTCCATTTTCGAATACAAAACTTTCTGATCACGTGTGAAAATAAATACCTAGTAAATTTGTCATGGGTCAAAATTTCAGTGCAGAATTTCGATTTATAGATTGTTGAATCCTGATGGGAGACATCCATCGAACTATAAACACACGAGTAGAGGTGAATTTCTGCTATATGACATAACATTATATGTTAGCCTCAATCTTCAATACAAGTCAGATTCATTTGCTGTTAATTTTAATTGTTTGTGTTATAAGTAATCTTGTTTTATTGATATTATATAAATACATATAATAAGTTGTTATTATTCATTGTTTTCACTGATTGATCTTTAACATTTAATTTATTGGCTTTATTTTTATATTTTTTTAATCAAAAGTTGCTTTATTTTAGTTTCTTTGTCATTGTTATTATTTTTTAATATTTGGAGCACTTGATAATATATTTACATCACCTTTATATTTTAATGCTTATTTCAAAAAGGATATAATTGTCTTTATAATCTATAGAGTCAGGGTGAAGAAAAAAAATATCTGAAATTAAAAAACCGAACTGAAGCGAAGTGATTTTTTTAATATTAAAAATATATGTTCGATTTTTTAACTAAAAAAATTGAATCGAAACAAAATAGAATAATTTTATAACTAAAAAAACCAAACCGAATGAACCGAATAATTTAATTTATTGATTTTTTAAAAGTCTAATCATATTATATTGTTATTTTATATATTATTTTTGTTACATCATTCAATTTATTTAGTGTTTGGTGATGACTAAATTCATGAAAAATTTGTATTTTTTTTTACTTTGTTTATGATTCTTTTTATTTTCCTACATTTAAATCATTTAAGTGATGATTGTATCGCATGAAAATTTTTTATTGGTGTAATTGTAATGATTAAAAGAGTTATAATGTAAATTTTTTTAAAAGAATTATTAAATTCAGTGAATGTTGCTTTTTTATTATTATGGTTAAAAAATTACAAAAATTGAATTGTACCGAACCGAAAAGATAATTAAAAATAATTATAATTTTTTTTAAAAAAATGGACGGTTACTTTTTTTAAAAATCAAATAATTATAATTATAAATTTTTTTATAATTATAATGAACCGGACCAAACCGTGCCCATTCATATATATAGTTATATTCCATTTCCTTTTTTATTTACCAAACAATATTTTGAAACGTTACATTAAAAACTTCTCATTTTTTTTCCAAATAAAATTATGATATATTATTCTCAATTTTATTTTATTAGATTAACTTCCATCAATTTAAATATAACGTTAAGAAGAAAAAGAATACGAAGATGAATCTTTTTATAAGTCAGACAATTCACAAAAATCGATAATTCGGCAAGCAATTTGCCGAAAATCGGCTATTTTAGACGGTCAACCAATTTAATAATATTCGGCCAAATCAGGTTAAGTATCATGGGCGACTAATAGCTCAGGTGAAACCAGAAACGCGATGTCCCAATTAGGGATGGCAATTTTACCCACAAACCCGCAAACCCGCAAAAACCCACCCGCAATGGGTAGGATTTGGTAATATATTAGTGGGTGCGGTGCGGGTTTGGTAATTTAAAGCAGAACCCGCTGCGGGTGCGGTGCGGGTTTGGTATTTAAGAAAAAAATGCGGGTATCCGCTGCGGGTATCCATATACCCGCAATATTATTTATTATTAATTAATATTTTTAGGACAATATAAAAAAATATTCATATAAAAACAACTAACAAAATCTAAACCTAAAACACTAATCCACAGTTCCACACTCTCACTCAGCCGCAGCCCGCAACCTGCCCAACTGAAGATTTTTTGCATGACTATTAATTTTTTTTTAATCACACCTGTTAATAAAATTATAATGCAAAAATTTGGATTAAGTTCACATAATCAGAAACGGGAGAGGAGCAAAATAAGCTAGTGTTTGCTGCAACTTCAGTAGCTTTCCTGCTTCTTCATTACACTTACACCACTTGAGCCTTGTAAGCATCACTTTCATTACAATTAGCATAAAAAATATGACCAAAGATTTGTGATTACTTTTTAGCTTATTGTCGATTGAGTTGACTAATTTAGATCATTATAATTATGAAGGGAATAACTCGTTTTAATTATGTTTATATGAAAAAATAAACATATGGTACTGAGTATTTCATACATTATGTTATCTATGTACTGTATATACATACATTGCATGTTGTATATGTCAAATGAAAAACAAATGTGAAAACTACAGCTAACAATTAAAAATAAATTATTTAATTAAAAAATTATATTATTAAGAACACAAAGTAATTCAATATTTTAAAAACCCGCAAAAAATCCGTTGGGTACCAATGCGGGTTTGGTAATTTATTTTTATATGCGGTGCGGGTTTGGTAATGGAAATTAAAACCCGCAACGAGTATGGTGCGGGTTTGGTAATTTATTTACATATGCGGTGCGGGTTTGGTAATGGAAAACCCGCACCATACCCTACCCACTGCATCCCTAGTCCCAATGCAATTGCATGAATGGTTGAATGGTGTCTGAATAATGATCTATCGAATTATTATTGGGTACGGTTCAGTATGATTATAAAAAAAAAATATTATAATTATAATTATTCAATTTTTTTTAAAAAATAATTGTACAATTTTTTAATTAAAAAATTATAATTATTTTTTATTGTCGGTTCGCTTTGGTATAATTTGATTTTTTAAATTTTTAATAATAACAATATAAAAACTAATAACATTCGCCAAATCTAATATTTACTTAATTTTTTTTTTATATTATAACTCTTCTAATCATCACAACTACATTAGTAAATTTTTCCATAAATAATAATCATCATTTAAATTATTTAAAATGTAGGAAAATAAAAAGAATAATAACCAAAGAAAAAAATTATAAATATTTCATGAAATTAATCATCAATAAATACTAAATAATTATATAATATAAAAAATATAATTATAAATAACAACATAATATGATTAAATTTTAAAAAATTCAATAAATTAAACTATTCAATTAATTTGGTTCGGTTCGGTTCGGTTCGGTTTTTTAGTTAAAAAAAATATTCCAATTCGGTTCAATTCGATTTTTGAATTAAAATATCGAAAAATTATTTTTGAAAATAAAAAATTATCACTTCGATTCAATTCTTTCCGATTCGATTCGGTTTTTCAGTTTCAATTTTTTTTTTATCCACATTTTATATCAGAACGTGAACAATTAAAACAAAAATTATTTTCTCACAAATGCTGGTTGATTAGATATATATAAATTTCTTTTTTTTTTTTTTTTAGGGAAAAAAAAAAGAAGAAACGTGGCGCTAAAGTGACTTTTATTGTCTTTCTTAAAAAAATAAAAATCTAAACATCTTTAGAACATATGCTGTAAAACTTTTTTTAAAAAAAAAAGAAATGCTAACGAGTGTCCTTAGGGTATTCGTTAAGGATCTATTTTAGGAAAGTTTTTATGGGAAAAAAATAAAAAGCAATTAATATTTTGATAATTTTTTGTATTCTCCATAAAAATGATATGAAAATTTTACAAAAATGAATCCTTAACGAATGCCCTAACAGCACCCGTTAACATGACCCTAAAAAAAATTTCAAAAGGAGGAACAAATTCCCTCCAAATGATTGGTACAAATCACAAGGGGAAAAGGCAAAGGGATACGATGTAAAGTGAGCAATTTTAGAGACTTCTTTCCCAAATAACCATTATATTATTTTTTTAATCTATTCTAACCAATAATATCATAAAAAAGAAACATGACATATAACCCGAAACATGATATACTACCTCCATAAAAAGATAAAATACCTTTATGACATAAGAATATAATAATTTTTCTCTCAATTCTTCTTCCACTCTCTTCATACAAACGTTATTTTTTCTTCCTCTCTCATCCATTGAAGAAGACGAAGAACAAGAGATGAAATTGAAGAAATAAATTCACTTGGGCAATGCATATGTAGAATGATGTAGATTAAATATGTAAGATTTTATTAAAAAAGCATAGATAGTAATAGATCACAAAAGGTGTTCGATAAAATAGCAATCTTAGGTGGGCTTACACCATGACTGTGCGATAGTGTCACATCCCGAAAAATTCAAGAAGCTACCGGTAGGAGACGGTGTTACCTTCTCCATGAGCCTCATGACTTACACGTGCACTACATGACTACTCGTGACTTATACATGCCTAACATGACGTGAACTATATCTTGGTTTATACTCGTCCTACACATACGTGCATCAACTTATGAATTGAATATCAATTATGACATGCGACGTATACATAAATTGGAGACGTACATACATGACATGAAGACATGAAACATAACTTATAGGCATATGACGTGTTTGCCTAGACTGGAAACATGGCTACTTAACTTGAAAATTTGGAACGTAAAATGACATTACATAAAATCGAAACATAATTTGTAAATAAAATATATAAATGAAATAACATAGAAAACTTAGAAAATGCAATGATCACTCATAAAACTTAACGTCCAAATACTGACGTGTTGGAATTGAACCAAGTGGATCCTCCTACGCGGAGTCTATAAAACACGTGTTCAAACACTATTAGTGTACTTGAACATATGATCCTAAACAT
Organism: Zanthoxylum bungeanum; assembly: GCA_019454045.1. Classification (NCBI taxonomy): domain Eukaryota; kingdom Viridiplantae; phylum Streptophyta; class Magnoliopsida; order Sapindales; family Rutaceae; genus Zanthoxylum; species Zanthoxylum bungeanum. Next base: position 38,377 of record SKCR01003241.1, read on the forward strand.
GCTTGTGAATAATGAAATACGTGTACCCATGAAACCAAAAGGATTACCTAAATGTCAATCATGCTTAGCTAATGCACTGCCATCATAACTAGAACTTAAACATCATCTAATCATGCTAATCCAATATGAATTTGACACCAATTCAACATTCCATGCAATATGAATTTAAACCCTAGACATAAATTCTATGTCATGTCAAAACCCATAAATCTTAGGGTTTACACAACCCAATTACATAGTACCAAAATTTTACTTTACTAACTACCATAACAACATGAATTGACCTATTACAAGCCTCTAACATGGAAATCAACTTCAAAATCCCGAAATTCATGGCATGACAAAAACCCCCAATTTCTAGGTTTTTACTCAATTCATGCATACAATGTAATCCAACCTTACCATGCATGTAACATGTTAATAAGCACTTATCTAAGCATGATAAAAATCCTAATCATGCATAATCACTCAAATCAAACATGAGTCGAAACCCAAACTTGAAAAGTCCATGAATAATTGTAAAATAAGTGGTGAAATAGAGATGAAAAACTTACTTGATGCACTTGGATGCTTGGAAAACATGAAAAGCTCAAGATTGAGCTTGATTGGGCAAAAATTCGTGGGGGGTGATAGGAAGAAAAAGAAAACCGAAGAAAAAATGAAGGGGAATAGATTTTATATAAACCCAACTGAGACTAGTATGTCAGTCTCGTGGCCGGTCTGCCAGTTCCAGAAGTGAAATATCAAAGATTCTCGAATGCACAGTGACCGGTTTAATGACGGGTATGAAGATCGGTATGAATCATGTCGGTTCTAGAATGCTTATCATAATGCAGGGCCGCCGATATGCCAGTTTCAGTGACTATGTCAAGTGCTATGCTACACTGGTATGTCGGTGCTGAGACTGGTATACATGATCCAGTGCCTGATTAAATGCAAAAATGATTCTGAATGCTTGCATACTTGGACCAGGGTCTTGGTCAACTTACACAGAGACCTAACATGAACATAATGCACTGTATGCGTAAACCATATGACCATGTCTATCATGTTAAAAATAACCAGGGTGTGATATTGCACCCGTTGCACACCAAAAAGGAGGTGTGATGGTGTCGTTGCATACCCATCGCCCATTTTGGTGTGCGATTGGTGCAGTCGCACAATCATTATTTTTTACTATTATGAGTTGGTTTAAAAGATAATTTTATCCGAACAAAGTTTATTTGACTAATTGAGTAATAAAAATGACTACTTGTGTTATATATATATATATATATATATATATATATTTTTTTTTTTTAAGTTAATTTTTTTAATTTCGGAAGGCATGGAAAAGGCAAAGGCGGAGCAAATGAGCGGATCCACTCCCGCCAAAAAGGCGATGCTGAGGGAACATTGTCTGCAAAAGATATAAAAGTAAAATTCTTTCCTATAAAATGCCCCTCTCTCTCTCTCTCTCTGTCTCAGCATTTTAATTTCTCAATCTTCCTCTTTACTCTCAACGCTCCAGATTCTTCCATCACCAATTACTCAGGTCAGCCTTAATTACTTGGCATTTCAATCGATTCTGTTATTGATGATGGATACTGAAATTTCAATTGTGTTGTTTTGATCTGTATTCGGAACCCTGATTTTTGAATTGATGATATGCATTTTTTTTTTTTTTTTATAAAAAAAACACGTTAATTTGGTAATATCAAAAACGAGAGATGTGCTTCACTCGTTTTGTTGTTTGCAGCCTTCTTCATCATTGTTTATCAGATAAAATCTAGTTTTAGCTTTCTCTACTTTAATTTTTGAAATCTTAACTTAATGTTCAGTTAGTTTGCTTCACCTAATTTCACTTTCACATCAAATAATTCTCTCTTTTGGTAAAATATCAAATTCAAAAGAGACGCAAAAAACAAAAAGGGCTGCATGCCAGAGTCTTTCCTGCGTCAATGTTTGGCTCTGTTTCCCGTGAGATTTTGCGTATTCATACATTTTAGTCACACCTGTTGTGGAACGGTATCTCTTTTCTAATTCAAAAATTAGATGAATAAATGGATTAGATTTTGAAAAATTTTCTCTAATTTAAGTATTGTTATATTAATATCTTCAAAAAAATAATTTATTTTATTAAATTTTGAATTGATATTTCAATTATATTTTATTAAATTCAAATTTAAATAAATAAACTTAAATTTATGAAGGATTTTTCAAATCCCAACTCACTTCTTCACCAAAGAGATATTTCTTCTGCCCTTCACTGACGTCATTGTTGATGACCAAAATTTGTTCTCTTCCTCCTTGCTGGCTTCAACTAGTCAATAAAGGTCAAGAGTTTGCTTCTCTCGTGAAGTCATAGTACGTGTTTCGAAATAATTGCGTCTTTTATCGAGCTCAATTTTTTAAAATATATGATGATCAAATCATACATGAAATTTATTTATTAATTAATGATATTATATCACCAATTTCTCCGTTGTATTAAATAATTATTCCATGTATACATACTGACATAAGGATAGTGGCAATGAAAAGTGTTGACGGTAATTTTCGGATCCGAGAAGAGCCGAAATATGAAGGAGGGTAGTAAAGAGATTTCACTTGCCAAGATGGAGGCCCACAGTCTTTACTAATTAGAGAGTTCAAACTCAAGACTCAGAGGTATCTGACCCGACCAGTGAATCATAATCATCTGCATTTGAAGACTGACCCAAGGATGTCGGTCTTCGCTTTGATACCCAATGGATGAGCTTTGGAGTAAGCCCGTAGAGGCAAAGTCGCATACACATGAGGAATGTAATCACTAGAAGATACAAGTTAGAAGAAAATCATAACAGTTCGGATTGTCATTAAGGGAAGTTATTTCTTAATGTTCCCATATGCCCTTAACTGAAGCGACCTTAACTGAAGCGGCCGAGAAGCTTAAGGTCGGCTCGACCCTTTCAAAGAGAAGGTGGGGGAAGTGAAGGCATTTCTACTGACCTGACCTGTTAGTAGATGCAATGAAGGACATTACTTGTTTCGACGGACCGACCCGAGGATGTGGGTCGGGGTTGCAACATTGTATTTTTAGATGGACTAGTAAGCTGTAAACGAAAGTTTGAGCTTCCTAAGGATTGATGAGATAGAAGTAGGCCAGCGGCCGATGGGACGGAGCAGAGCTGCAAGCTTATTGACTGACACACGCAACCGTATAGGAGTAGTTGGAATACATGCTTACACATGAGAGGAGCGTGTAATAGTTACCAAGAATGCATAATTTAATGAAGTTCAGATGATAGATAGTAGAGGTGTCAGACGGCTGAGCTATTATCCGTAGGGTAATTGGGGAAGAGAGCCTAGGTAATAATGGCTTAGCAACGTGGCTGACGTCACGAGTTGGTGTAATCGTAGAATTTGACCTAGTAAATAAAGGGGTGTAGAACTCATTGTAAGAGGTTGGCTAATTTGTTTCACACATAACTTGTAAAAAGTGAGCAAAAAACTTAAGTTTAAGCGATAGCTAGTGCATGTCGGTCAAACCCGAGCACCTAATAAAGATTTTATTTCCCTTGCACCCATGGCGTATGTTGGATCCATTCCGCCGAACCACGTTAAACTCTTTGTCTTATCTATTGTTTCTATCTTTTGCCAAGTTTGTATTTAGTTCCCAACAAATCAATAAATTCATAGTTGATGGAGGTTTGCTCGAGGAGTGATTTTCCTGAATTACCCATGGAACGAAAAACAACTGTCAACAGTTGGCGCCATCTGTGGGGAACAATACAAGAAGCAACAAACACATTGAGAGGATGGTAGGAGACAAGAACCATATATATTTAGAGGCTTCGACGACGGAGTGGATGGAGAAAATGGAAGAAACCATGCGAAATGAGAGAGACGATGCTCGAAAGGAAAGGGAAGCAACTCAAACCTTCATGAAGGCCATGATGGAGAAGTTAGAAAAGTTGGAAAAAAAGGCGGGAGAAAAGGAGGAAGCGGGTCTTATCCAAAGGAGAGAGGAAATAACAAGAGGAAAAAGAATCGACGGAGTGGATGGAGACAACGAAAATGGGAAGATGAGCACCCATAGAGTGAGATCTGTAGTCATTGCTAGAGTCGCACCGACAGATGAGTTATTGGAAGAAGGGGGAAGGTAGACAAACTCCGGAATCTTCCAGCAACAGCCCGTGTTTCGCGGAGAGTGACATGGAACAACACCCAGGAGAAGGTCATGAAGCTCTCAGTTATGGGAGATATCATGTTCGGAGTGGAAGACACAGGGAAAATCGTGGACGTGAGCGTGACAGCTCAGAAAACCAGATGATGAGTTGATTTCGGAAGGAGATGAGGAAGTGGGAAGAAAGTATGAATGGCGGACTAAGGGGTGACCAAGTCACAGAGGCGGCGTCCCCATTTACGAAAGAAGTTATGGCAATGGAGTTTCCAAGGAGATTCAACATGCCTTCGATGAATGTCTACAAAAGCAGCATAGAACCCAAGTCCCATGTTGAGAAGTTAGTTTTGCTGATGGAGATTCAGGGAATGGCCGGAGAGGCCATCTGCAAGGTGTTCCCTTTAACCTTGGGTGGGTCAGCCAACCTATGGTTCGGGAACTTGACCCCGGGGAGTATCAGCAGCTTCGCGTAGTTGAGGAAATCCTTTGTGCGACACTTCAAATGGGCATGCGTACCGAGGTAGACGATGGGGTCATTGAGGTTGATGAAGTAGAGAGACGATGTTAGTGTCCTAGACATGCCTTAAAAGAAGCAGGCATTTACTTTAACTTTGGTGGGGGCAAAACCAAATAAAGAGAGTTATAAATATATCTTATTATTCAAGAAATTAAATTAATTTATGAACAAAAAAATATTCCTTAAAAGATTGTAAAATTAATAATTTACCATTTTGACTTAATATTGTCGATGTATAGGATATGTGAAAGGTGAAAATGATAATTGTTAGCTGTAAAAGGGCTTATGTCTTGCTAAAACTTTAAAATGTTTAATCTCTTTTAAAAAATTTGTGACGAAAAATTAACGAACTCACACTATATATATAACAAGGTGGTAATGCTAATAATAGGATGATAATTATGTCATGTAATTACGATGATAGTTAATTTTAATGATTGATAGGTTTTGAGTTTTCTAATTTTATCACTTTCATATATTTTTAATATTAGATTATGTTCAATTTTCGAATCTTATGAGTCAGATTAAGGTTTTAATGGAATACAAGGACCATTTACCAAAAAAAAAAAAAACAAGTGTCTTATGTTAAATAAAAGAATAGATTCCGTATTGAGTTGAGTTGTCATGATTTATTTATTTAAATATTATTTTCTTATAATAACCAAACATATGAGAAAAATCATATGTGGCGTTTTAAGAAGAAAAACATCAAATTTATATATATAAAATGATAAATATTAGCGTGGAGTCCGCTCTTTACATGGGTTGTGTAAAATTTAAATGTTATTTTATTATAATAATAAAAATTTTGAGGAAGAATTTAATTATAAATATGATATATATCTTTATATAAAAGAAAAATCTTATGTTCCGATTTAGGAATAAAAGAAAAATCTTATTTGACATTTTAGAAAGAAAAACAGTACACTTTTATATAAATTAGCTTGGGCCGCTTTTTGTGCTAGTTGAGTAAAATTAAAATGTTATTTTTCATTATAATTAAAGATTCAAAGATGAATTTGATTATGAATAATATTGGTATTTCTTAAAAAAATAAAATCGTAGGTGTCATTTTAGAAAGATCTTATATGATATTTTAGGAAGAAAAGTACTAAATTTTTTTATATATAAAGATAAAAATAAAATAAAGAGAAAGATATTAAAAGATTTGAGAAATAATCTAATTATGAATTTGTTTAGCAACGAGCTTTTTTTCTACTCTCACTCAAGTCCACGAATTCCAAGCTTTCAAAATTTGCTAATTCTGTGCCATTAAAATTTAAAATGTAGATAGATATATGTACTCAAAAGTATCTAAAAATCTTATATGACGCTTAAAAAAAAATCTCTTGTGGTGTTTTAGAGAGAAATATATTGAATTTTTATACTTATTAGTGTGGAATTCTTTGTGTGAGTTGAATAAAATTTAAATACTATTCTCTTAAAATTATAAAATATTTGAGGATGAATTTAATTATGAATATGATTTATATTTTTTAAATAAAAAAAAATTCATATGTGCTTCCTTGAGAAGAAATGAAAAATTTTATGCGAAGGTTTCAGGGAAAAAATAATAAATTTATATATATATTAGTGTAAGACTTATTCTTTGCTCGAGTTTCGTAAAATTTAAATGCTATTTTTTTTTGATAATAATAAAAGATTTTAGGAGAAGTCAAATTATAAATATGATTCATTTTTTAAAATAAAAGAAAAATTTTATATGAAGTTTTAGGAAAAAAAACACGGATCATATATATGACGCTCTAGGAAGTAAAATACTAAATTTTTATATATAAAAAAACTAAAGATAAAGATAAAAAAAAATAAAAAAATAAGATAAAGATGATGATAAAGATGTGCTTCTTATGAATAAACCGCATCATATTATTATTATTATTATTATTATTATTGTTATTATTTTCAATCATTTGAAAAGGATAACCGCATACTAATTTATCGGTACATTAATTTCTTTTTGTAGTGTTCTGTGGAAAGGATATGATAGCGATACACGGGTACTGTACATAACTATTTTTATTAATTTTTTTTTTATAATCTCTTGCAAATTTTAATAAACGATTTTAAATTAACTTTAAATACCAAAACATTTGAAGTTGCGTAAATTAGCTTAACAGAAAAATAAGGTCCACTTTCTTGGCATTAAATCTTTGTTAGTAGTAAATATTATTTCAGTAGTTCAGAAACTGCGTGAAAATATATCCCCTGTGTCATTCATTCATGCTTCATCAAGGCTAAGGGTTTAATTAAGACTTATTTTCTTTTTCTTTTTCTTTTGGGGTAAAAACTTATATTGATTTCTATCTGTTTCAGTACCAATCTTTTGGTTTATTTGCATGGCTGTAAGTAAGGCTTTATGTAATGTACCCTCTAAAGTTTACACGAGGGTCTCGTTGTTCCCTTTCTTTCCTTTCTTCTCTTTTCTCTCTAACTTGGTGCTTAATGTGAAAAACTCCATTAACCAACTTATAATCTTGCTTTTGCTTCAAAGGGTCTTGAGTGCTTCTGGAAGTGAGGTGGGTTTCTTATATATGTCTTTTTTTTTTTTTTTTGTTTTGTTTTGTTTAAGTTATTATGCCGTTTCTGTTGCTTGTGGAGCTTTAACTCCTTCAACTTCCAGATTTGTTTTTACATGCAATGTAAAGCTTTTAATCTTGAACTAAGAGATAAAACAGAGACCTCTGTTTATCATTTCAGTATTTGTTTTCTGCATTTTCTTGTTTTATTTTAATAGTTATAGTTATTAGGGCTACTAATGCATCTCCAAATCCAAGCTGATGAATGTGGATATGCAGTTTTGGCTTTAGCAACCAGGATTCTGTGGTAGTGCATGTTTTGTTGCCTCATGCAAATCTGTGGATCCCATTCTCTTCATTATCTTTTTAGTCATGACCTCCAGTCATTTTGTTTGTATCCCGTTTGACACAGATACTTCAGATAATTATTCATTTTCCGTTTTAAAGATGTCAACAATTTTGAATTGGAGTAGAAATGTGATTACTTTTTGTTTAAAAGCCAGTGGTGCCAAAAAAAATTGTGTTGGAATTGGAGCTAATTGTGCATAATTTAAATTGCTGAAGACTTTATTTATGTTGAACATGTGTAGGGCACAAAATTGTTTTGAGAACTCATAAATTTGGTATTGGAGGTTGATTCTAGAGTGAGCATATGCCTGGAAACAGCTACAACAGTAATCCATCCAATGTTACTCCTGACCGTCTTACACGACTCTTAAGAGAGAAGAAAGAAAGAGATCTAAGGAAAAGCAGCAGGGCTTCCCAACCGAATGATGTGACTGATAATAGTGGGGGCCGGGAATTATGTGAGGATGAACAGCGCTTAAGAGATGGTGACAGCTGGGGCCCCTCCATTGTCGAGCAAGACTTGGAAGGGCCTGCAAGGACACAGAATGAGGGATATGAAAGGCTAGATGGAACGGCTTTCAGCAGGCAGCGACTGCTGGTGGTGGCCAACAGGCTCCCTGTCTCTGCTGTCAGGAGAGGAGAAGACTCATGGTCTCTTGAGATTAGTGCTGGCGGTCTGGTCAGTGCCCTTCTGGGTAAGTGGTACTCAGACTTGCATTTCGTTTGTTTGTCCCGTTAAATCCTTGTTTTGTTTCTAACAGGTTTTCATCCTTTTGTTTTAATTATTATTTGTATGTAGGTGAGATCCTTTAATATTTTTAGATATTTAAACTTTCTTGTATTTCGTATTCAGCTGAAACGAGACTCCAAGACGTGAGATTCTGTAGTATTTAGATATTTTAACCTTCTTATATTTCATATTAACCTGAAAATGAGACTCCATGTGGACTATGGATAAATGTTTGAAGGTGTGAAGGAATTTGAGGCGAGATGGATTGGGTGGGCTGGTGTAAATGTTCCAGATGAGATTGGACAAGAAGCACTTACTAACGCATTGGCTGAAAAGGTAGAAAGTTTTTCTTCAAAATCATTTTGCGATTGATTTGTACACATGCATGGTTCCATAACTCTGACATCATTAACTTTGTTATATGATTTCTGACATCAATACTTTTCCATACATGATAAATGTGTAGAAGAACATTTGGACCAACTAATGTTTTTGATATTCTATTGCAGAGGTGTATACCTGTATTTCTCGATGAAGAGATCGTTCATCAATACTATAATGGCTATTGCAACAACATCTTGTGGCCTCTTTTTCATTACCTTGGACTTCCGCAAGAAGACCGTCTGGCCACCACCAGAAGTTTCCAGTCTCAGTTTGCTGCATATATAAAGGCAAATCAAATGTTTGCTGATGTGGTAAACAAACACTACAAGGATGGAGATGTTGTGTGGTGTCATGACTACCATCTCATGTTTCTTCCAAAATGCCTGAAGGAACACAACAGAAACATGAAAGTTGGTTGGTTTCTTCACACACCTTTCCCTTCTTCTGAAATCCATAGGACGCTGCCATCTCGATCAGATCTGCTGCGTGCGGTTCTAGCTGCTGATTTGGTTGGGTGAGTTTTTTATCGTTTTCTAGCTAAAACTGTTGCGTGTCGTCCTATCGGTAACTAAATTTGGATTGCCTTGAATGTTTCTGTTAGTGAAGTTATAACTAGGTAATTCTTACATTAGATGAATGTTATACTTTAACAACATTCAAATCCATGGGAATAGATCTATTTTCTCCAAATTTTGCTGCTTAGCCTGACTGTGTCTGTGTATGATTTAGGTCTAATAATTTAGTGGATGCAGAAGAAGGAATATGGGTTTCCCTATGTTATACATTCTGCAATTTTGTGTTTTTAATTCACAACCCTCTGATAACTTCAAAGTGATATTGCTCCCCCTTTCCCAACTGAGATCTAGTGTTAAACTAGGATTGTCTTAAAAATCTGGCTGTCTTAGAAATTTGTTAATTTAAACATTTTCCTTGTTTTAGGCTGCTGTACGATGTGAATCAATATTTAAAAGATCTTGTTGATCTCAGAATTTTATTTTGAAAGGTTCCTTGTGATTTATATAAAATAAAACTAAAAGGAGCAGACTCTTGTGTTGGAATAGCAGTTTCAAGTTTGATCTATGTTAGATTCAGGCGCTGTCAACTTGGCATATATAGTTGAAATTATATTTTTAACTTATATTTATTTCTACAATTTTTTATTTATGGTAATGGTTCGATCAACTTGCGTAATTCTATGTCACATGTGAATATGAGTTTTTTTCCCTGCAGTTTTCACACCTACGACTATGCGAGGCATTTTGTTAGTGCTTGTACTCGTATTCTTGGATTTGAGGGCACACCTGAAGGAGTTGAGGACCAAGGGAGACTAACTCGAGTTGCTGCGGTATAGTAGACTTGAACTGTATATTTTTTTGTTTCATCTTTGTTTAATTCTTGAAAACTTATTAATTTTAATCAAACATGTCACATCTGAACTATCTTACAGTTGTATTTTGGTTATTTTGTTTCCTTGAAACGCCAGTTTCCTATTGGGATAGACTCGGAACGGTTTATTCGGGCACTAGGGATTCCTCAGGTCCAAGTTCACATCAAAGAATTACAAGAAACATTTGCTGGTCGAAAGGTAGATTCGGCCTTTCATTTATGATGCTGTTACTTGCTTGCAATTTAGTGGCTTTCAAAAGTTGATTACTCTAAAATCTGAGTGTACCTGTGTATTTGCAAGGTTTGGAAGTATATGACCAAGATTTGATACTTCTCAAATTATTAGCTAATATGATGCAGACTCAACAATGATAAACTAATGATGCCTTGATTATATTTCTTGCTTCCTCTATTCTATTCAGTTTCTCTTTATCTTCTCCCTCACTATTATGTTCTGCTCTTTTTCCTTTCTCGATTCCGTTTCTTGTTCTTCTCTCTCTCTCTCTCTCTCTATCTCCTTTCTAATTTCTGTTTCTTCTATCTTAAAGCTCTATTTCCAAATCTTTTCTTTCCTGTATCTACTATCTTTATTCTCGCTCTGCATACTTCACAATATGGTAGAATTTCAGTGAATAGATCTCTTGCAGTCAATTTAGTTGTATTACTGACAGATCATATCTATTTAATGTTCCTTTATTCTTGCAAGATTTGATATAAAATTGATTTATAGCATTCAATACCACATGTTTAACTATTTCCTTGTGCATATATTTGATTTTAGGTTGAATTTTTTTATTTAAACAATTAAGCTGTTAAAATTCTCACTTTGCAGTGTTTCCTCATTCACAAAGTGTCCTATTCTGTTTACTTCAGCATGAAAAAATTCATGCTTTACAAAAAGGATATTAATATAAATACTCGTGGTTTAGTTATAAAATACACACATGCACACTCACGCACATATATGCAGTGCCTATCCTTCAACTTCAAGCATACATTTGAAAATCTTTGACAGTGCTATAACTTTTGTTTGTCTAAATTGCTTACTTTAACTGATCTGAGTTAACAGGTAATGTTAGGTGTTGATCGCCTTGATATGATTAAAGGAATTCCGCAAAAGATACTGGCTTTTGAAAAGTTTCTTGAAGAAAATCCTGATTGGCGTGACAAAGTTGTTCTGCTGCAGATTGCAGTGCCAACTAGAACAGATGTTCCTGAATGTATGTTCCTTCTGCGCGTGTTGCTTCTTGTTACATATATTGTTATTCTTATGTTTTTTTATTTCGAAAAAATAGGATAATTCTTGAAGCTTGTTTTACTTTTTTTGAGCCAGACGGTGCAAGTTGCTTGATTGATAAATTTCTTGGATAACTCAAGTTCCAGAAACAATGATAAAAGTTAATGTTCAATATGGCTGCCATGCCGTGTAGACATGACAACTCAACTTTTTTGATATTCATTTCAAGACATACTGACTAATTCTATGATTTTCAGTTTTCTATGCTTGGGGCATACTCCATAGAGTTGATGCAGCCCATGCATAGATCTGGAGTGTTGTTTGTCTAATATCTGATTATGAATCAGTCACCATGTGTTTTTCTCAACTTCCAGTCGTTCTCCATCAAACTTACATTTTATGTATGATCCATTTTCTATATTGCAGTCATTTTTTTAATTTCATGCTCCGATTTCCGTTTCCCTTAAAACAAAGCTCTCCTATGTTTCAAATTTGCCAGTTCGAATGCATAGGTTGTTAGAGATGAAAAATATGTCAAGTGCAATTAGTAGCATAGGCCCCCGTTTCTAGTTGGGTGATCTGCAGTCCTTGGGAAATTTACTATCATGGAACTATTCTGAACTTCTGTAAGGTATTAGTGACACTTGTTTAGATTGAAACATTTAGTTCTGCACTTTTCTTCCCAATGATTTTTCCCCACCTCCTTAAAGCAGCATATTTCCTAATGAAATGCAGGATTTTGCTCCTTTTATCAGTTGGCATATATATTTCTATCAGTTTTATGCCTTAAAACCTATGATATCTCAGTTTTAGGGTAGAAAATAACCTCATCATTTTGTCACTCTTTATTTTTTCCCTTTGATCTTTGATAATTGATATGATGTATCAATTTGATTTTACTTTTGTACATTTTCAGATCAAAAACTTACAAGCCAGGTTCATGAAATTGTTGGACGCATTAATGGCCGATTTGGAACACTGACTACTGTTCCAATCCATCATCTGGTCTGTCTTTTGACTTCCTAAATTGAGTAATCCATGAGATGCTTAGTGCATTTTCTTTAACAGAGCTTAATGTATATAGTGACATTGAAGGGTTTTTGCTTAGTCTTCTATTCAGTTCCATTTTCATATTTATCTTTATCCTGCCGTAATCCTTATTGGACACGATGTGTATTTATTAGGAATATTAGAAGAGACTCGGGTTTGACTATATGACAGGTTTAGCAATATTAGAAAGACTCAGGGTTGACTATGTGACAGGAGAGCAGTGTCCTGATTAAAGAACAGACAAAACAGTTTTTGACCTTTTTTAGTAGAAAATAGTTATATTTTATATCCTTCTAACTTGCATGGGCGGACCAAGACTCAGCTAAGGTTTCTAACATGAAAATTGCTATGTTTTGCAAGTAAATAAACATTTCTGAATAATGTGTTATATATAGACTGCACTGGGTAAAATATTTATGTCATTGGGGGAAAAGTAAATAAATTTTACAATATTGTAAGGGAAAGAGGGCAACAAGGAGGTCAAAAATAGACATCAAGGATTCAAATAGGAGCAAATTCAGCCTCCCTGAAGTAATTTGATATTAAGTGTTTGCCAGGTAAGGTTGTACTGTTGGAAGACTAAGTTCCTCCAATTTCAGATATGCAAAGGTGGTATCATCTTACCAATATGGCAATATCTTGTCATTGCACTTCCAAGATAAATTAGAAGGCCGATTGCATTTGGGTTGAACCTATGGCTGAGTAGGGAGTGCCCTCCTAGAAGTAACCAACCTTCGTGGATTATGGAAGAGTTAAGAGCAAACCACAGACCTGTCTGAACAGATCTGAATTAACCCATCCAGGCTGAATTCCAGGTTAAATATGTTGTCATCTGTTGCAAAACTGAATAATATGAGAACCTAAATCAAGAAAGAGCATAAGAAAATGGAATTAGAGTTAACCTAAATCATAATTACTAAGTTTTGAACTTGTGCCCTTTCCCTGTATTTTGATTTAGAAACAGAAACACCTCCATCGAGACATAGACCATAAGAAATTTGTTAACATATATGTTGTAGAAAATAATATGTTAGAATTATTAGTAATTTTGCTTTTAATGGCAGGGTGGTATTGATTAAATGTATTCATGTGGTTGCCACCAACTACTTTGGATCAGGCATGGTTAAAATCATGTAAATATAATTTACAGATAATAGCCCGTATAATTCATGATATAGAAGCTGTCACTTCTCAGGTTCACTTAAATTATGTCTAAATTAGCTCTGAACTGACATTGGTTCTTTCCTATTGATCGAACCAAATTATTGAAACCACGATCTTTGTTTATTGGTTGACCTATGCCAGCTGTTTGCTTTCAAGATTTAACATTCTAATCTCTGGGTTCAAAACTTTTTTTTTTCCTTTTGAAATATACATTTGAAGTTTTAAAAATCATAATTATGCTATATTGTACATTTTTTTTTCCCACAATGGGGTTATTGAAGTACTAAAACTGTACTTTTCCTGAAAAAATAGACTTGTAGACAGTTTTTTTTTCAATTTATGCGAAGGATTATTTAGTATTCTATTTAATTTAGATGGAGTTACTAGGCTGGAAATTTAATGTAGCTTATAGATATTATAAGTTTGAAGCATATGTAACATAGTTTTCCAATGTGCACATTAGGAAATGGTCCAAAGAACGTTGTATATTCCTCATGTCAACTTACTGCTTTCACGTAATCATATCTGTGCTGGTTTTCATTGTCTAAAGAAACTTCCAGCATGGATGATGTCTTGTTGTCAATTTTACTGCTTTATTGGCCCAGAATCTTGTTCTAGATATCTTCTTCAAAAGAGATGAGAATGCCACCTTTATTGACTGTATAAAGTCCGCAAGACTTGATTGATTATCTCTGTCTGAAAGCATGTAGGATGAAACGTTGTACTGAAAGTTTTTAATGAAATTTCCTGCCGTTTTTTACAGGATCGTTCTCTTGATTTTCATGCATTATGTGCATTATATGC
>SKCR01003242.1:0-54350 GCA_019454045.1 Zanthoxylum bungeanum
CCTAGATTTTACCAACAAGTATTTCGTGACCTTTTCGGATGTGGCATCGCGTTATGGTTATGTGTCTCTTATGAAAAACACAAATCGGAAACTTTTAGAGTTTCGACACGAAGTAGACAAATAGATCAGCTAAAGTATTAAACCGTCACAGTAAGACCGAGATGGAAAAATACTTAAGTAATAAGTTTCTCAAATACTTGAAAGAGTATAGTATTCTTTCAATGAGGACTCCTCCCGGAACACATCAGTTTGACGGTGTGTCCGAACGATAAGCATTTAAAGTGCAATACTTATTTTGAATAAGGTTCCATGAAAATCTGTTTGACAGATTTCATATTAGATATGAACAGGAAAGAAACTAGGTTTTCTCACTCCTGAAGATTTGGGATGCTGGGCATATGTTTGGATGATACCAAACTAGAACCCAAATCGGATAAGTGCCTAATTATTGGTTATCCTAGGGAAAACAAAGTATAGTACTTATACAACTCACTAGAGAAAAATTTAATTGTTGCTCGCCATGCGTTTTTCCTAAGAGGAATACCTAAATGCAGTGGTAAGTGGAGGAAAGTAAAACTCGATGAAAAATCAGAGTAATACTGTTCCAGGCACCGATTCTTTAATGGAACACAAACAGTTCATCAAGGATGAAACTGTACCACAATCTTCGAATACACAATAACCGCATTAGTCGGAGAGAATCAGAAAACAACCTGGGAGGTATGGGTTTCTGATCTCACCTCATAAAGATGTCAATCTTATTGAGGAAGACGAACTGACTATATATGAGGAAGTGATACAAGGTATCGACTCCCCATTATGGTAAAGTGCCATGAAATCCGAAATGGATTCCATGTATACCAACTATGTTTAGAGACTAGTTGTTGTACCGCAACGCATTGTGCCTATTGGTACTATATAAGTCTTCAAGGAAGACATACGTGGATGGCAGCATACCAACGTACTAAGCTAGGCTTGTAGCGGAAATGTATCGTTATCAACATTGTGTTGATTACAACGAAATCTTTTACCTGTTGCCACGTTAAATCCATTTGGATAATGCTTGCTTATGCTGCATGTTTCATTTATGAAATATGGCAGCTGAACGAAAAATCATTTTCCTGAAAAGGAAACCTTTTGGAGGATGTTTACAACATCCTAACGATTTTGTCATATCAAAACTAGCAAACAAGGTTTGCAGGTTATTCGATCCATGTTTGGATTGAAGCAGGCAATAGGTTATTGGAATTATCGTTTTTATGTAATCATAATGGTTTATAATTTAATTCAAAACGAGAAATGATTCTTGTGTATATAAGGAGGTTAGTGGGAGTGCACTGAAAGTGACTGTCCTAAATAATGATGATATTTCATTTATTGGAAATGATATTCCCATATTACAATCGTTGAAAGCTTGGCTTCCATGAAAATTCTCCGTAGAATTCTTGGAGAAAAAACCTTTATTCTAGGAATAAAGATCTACTGGGATAGATTTAAAGTTGTTAACACTCTCTGAGAACTCGTACATTGAAAAATGTACGTGACATGGTGTCTCATACGCTTTGAGCATATGAAGTCACAAACAAGTCAATCCAAGTGATAGTCACTGGATTGATATTAAGAACATCCGTTAGTATCTTAGAGAACTAAGGATGATGTCTTAAACTATGGAGAATGAGAACTTGAAGTGATTGGGATCACTGCTGCAAGTTTCCTAACCGATAAAAACAACGATACTATATAGTTTGAATAACGGAACAGTGAGCTGGAAATCTTCCAAGCAAGATACTGTTACCGAATAAACAACAAATGCGGGTTATTGCTGCGGCTAAGGCAGCAATAGAAGCCATTTGGGTCGATGATAAATCTAATTAGATTAGATATAGTTCTGAAAGCAACTGAGCTAGACGTCAGCACAGGCTAAAAAATTAATGGTCTCATCAACGATCCAGATATATACTACGACTATTCATCTGATTCGTTCGGATCATACATCGTGGCAATGTGATGATCGAATAAATCGCATCATACGATAATCACGCAAATCCGCTGACGAAAGCCTTTCCTCAGCAGTTTGAGCGAACCGTACATAGTTTGGGTGTATGAAACTCGAGTGACTGGCTATAGGCCAAGTGGGAGATTGTTGGACAATTATGACCATAGCGTCACTATTTGTACAGATCATGGTGTTGTTGTACAAATTAACTATGTGACAAGGAGATTGAACTCTTATCATTTGTGATTAGATCACCTAGATGTATAAATGATAGGAGGTCCTTATGATTAGTTCCTGGATTGAGATGATATGAGACAGTATCAGTCCTCGAAGGATTAATCATTAAATATCCCTAGTCAGAGTATTATCGAGATTGGACATCGATAATGCGTAAAAGACTAGTATTACACTTGTGCGCGTTGTGAGGGCACACTAGCATAGTTCTCATATATTTGGGTATTGGATACTCATGCAAGTGTAATAGGAGGTTGTGTTTTACCGATGGTACAGAAAATAGCTTCGCTCTGGATAGACCCCTCAGAATTCCATTGGTAGTATGATTATGTGTCTAGGGAAGTCCGAAATCAGGGTAGGTGTATTTGGTCTTAACCTGAGACTTGCACCACTAATACTTGCGACAATCAATATGCTTTTGTTTTGGTCGTCCAGGGCTTTAACCGGTTCTGTGTACGCCTCTGCTGGGTATATTGAGAATCGTAGTGTATTGGGTGTGATGTCAAGACGGAAGTATCACTCCAGTCATAGTGGAGACGATGTCACGTAGGATACGGAACTAGTACTCTTAAGTACTGCAGTCATCGGGATGATATGACTAGGTCATGTTCATCCGATTATAGAGACTAGTTACCAGACATCTAACATGTGCTTCGTACGGGGCAAACATAATTCCAGCCCCAGGCCTAGCACGTGACATCTGATACTGGATCGCAATACAGAATACTACGTATACTACGCCTGACATAGATTGTATATTCCAGTAAAAATATTTCTGGAGAATTGGGTAGGCACAGTGCTTTGCTAGAAGCCAACCATTTCTTGTAAATCCGTAAGCATGTGGTACGAGGTACACACTTAATCGGATAGTCCGATAACCGGATTTACTGCCAACATATCCAGAGGTCTTTTGGGTCAATTCCCAAAGATTCACCGATGACAGTTGATTTAAACTAGAATTAATCTAGGATTAATTTAGAGAGAGAAAATTAATCTGGGATTAATTGAGGCTTTATTTAATCTGGGATTACATGTGTTCGGAAGAGAGAGAACGTGATTAATTTGGAATTAATCGGTGAAATAAATTTAATAGTTAAATTTGATTTTTCTATTTAATTTATTTGCATGGGCTAAAATTAATATATTAGATGTATTAATCGAAATTAGATTTCATTACGAAATTAAAGTTGGACTTTAATACGAGCGAATGGATTAATTTAGAATTAATTCGTAAACGACATTCGTAATATATTTACCAGGTGTCGTCATTTAATTAAATTAGATTTAATTATTTAACGACAGAAATTCGTTTAATCAGATTAAACGGATTCAAGCCGCGACAAACATTCGTAGAATCCATTTGAATTTTGAATTCAAATATGGGGCCCACTTAACATGTGGTAGTTGGGAGGGTAGTTGGCATTTATGCCAAGCCACCAACTTTCCAACTACCTTGGAATGGTTTTGGTGAAACAATTTACCCAACCACCTTGTTTAGGTGAAAAGGGTAAATTGGTTTTACCAAAAGGCATCTCTCTCTCTCATTACACAACACTTGACACAAATCAAACCCTAAGAACACTAAGCTTGGGCTTGAGCTTCCTCATTCTTTCTCTTGATTTTGTGGCAAAATCAACAAAGCTAGCACTTGTAGAAGTCTTCTAAGGTGATAGGGAAACCAACTCAAAGCTTGGAATGAACACAAAGGTTGGATATTGGAGATATTCATTCACAACTCAAAGCTTGGAATCAACACAAAGGTTGGATCTTTGAGATCTTCATTCAAAATTTTAAAAGCTCAAATCCATTCAATGTAAGTAATTCTGTAACTTATAATGAATTTATGAAAACCTTTTCTTGCTTATTAGATCCTTGGCATGTTTTGGGAACACCTAACAGAAGTGTCATACTTGGTTCGCTCCCAGTGTCGTATCGCCAGTTTGTCATGTACTTCAACATGAATAGGATTTACTGTTATTACCGGGAGTTGCATAAGATGTTTCTCACCACGGAGGAAAATTTAAAGAAGGGAGTTCTGACTCACCTTCTGAAATCCACTTCACTTTCTGCTTCTTCCTAATCCAAGTCGAAGGGGAAGAAGACAAAGGGAAAAAAAAACAAGGTTTAAATATTCCTCTGTAGGCTAAGGTAGCAAAGCCCAAGAGAGCTTCTGAATATAAGTTCCACCACTGCTAGAAAGTCGGGCAGTGGAAAAGAAACTGTCCAAACTACCTCGCACAGATAAGGAGGGAGGGAGAGAGCATCGACATCATGTACTTTTATTTTTCCTATTATTGATATCACATTGGCTTGTGAAGCTATGACATCTAACTGGATTTTAGATTTTGCTTGCCCAATTCACATTTGTAATATGTTACAGGTGCTGACGGAAAGTAGACAGCTGAATCTGGGGAGATGAAATTACGATTCGGGAGTGGCGACTCTTTGGATGTGGTTGGAGTGGGCATATGCGAGATTCCCTTACTTAGTGGGAGACTTTTATTAAATGACTAATATTTTATGCCAGGATGTGTGGCGAATATTATGTCACTTTTTGTGTTAGATACTGAAGGATATAATGTAAATATTAAGAATCATTTTGGGTCCGATTCACGCCCAGTGCACTGTTGAAACAACCCTTGAAATGCATGGATAGTGGCTGTGTTTCACATCATACAAAAGGCCTCCATTATCATGTCTCTACATGGACGATCCCGGATCAAGGTCGCCATACAAATATAGAGTGGATCGCAGCTATAGATAAACAACAAAAAAAGTAACCGTTTTGTTTGTTCTCTATGGACTATTTAAGATTACTGACCGGCGTAAACACACACGTATAACGCAAGCGCACGTATCGTTCAAGTAGTATAAAAATATCGATCCCACGAGGACTTAATTCCTACTGTTGTTATTAATTGTTGAATCTATTTATTTACAAATATCTAAGTAAAGGGAGAAGAGAATGATTGTTTGATTGATTTGGTTGAAAAATAAAAAAGATAAAAGAAAATACTAAAGAAAATAAAAGACACAAAGATCTAGGGTTGTGAATCATTCTAATATCATTTAAAAGATGAAGTGATTATCTCAAAGTTTGTAATATATTGATTTATTAACCTGGAACACTAAATTATGTGTAAGCCTCTGTCGATGGTCAGACACAAATACCCAGTTTAACCCAATTGAACCATATGTCTATGTCAACCAAATTATCTGGATTCATTAAGTTTAAGTTCCAATTATGGCTACCCCCGCCCGACAGGTATATTCCTATCCTGTAAGGAAATCTATTAAAGGGTTATTTATCCTCAAGGAAGATCGTGGGCTATTAAGTCTAAGGCTGAAACCTAAAATCCTTATGTCTAGTTCATTTTAGATTTACCATATCAATCTTATTGGTGATCAGACAACAAGAAGCATTAAGCTTAAGACTTAATAAATAAACCTTTAAATTACCCAACTATAAAATAATCCCTTATAAAACGGTGATATTAAAAGTCATCACAACCTCAGAAAACTAACACATAATTAGGACTAGTAAATACATAAAAGTAAAAGACATAAAGTAAAAATGCTGAAAAGTAAAATACAATAAAATGCTAAGGTAAAAGGAATTACTTTTACTACTACTATTTAGATATCTCCCATAAAATAATATATAAACTTGTGATAATATTACCAACCGACCAGTCTGGCGGTATCCTGATTAAGTCAAATTAAGTCCAACCAGCCATTAAGGCGGAACCAAAAATAAATTTACCAACCGACCAGTCTGGCGGTATCCTTTATTAAGTCAAAATTTTAAATAGTTAATATATTATTTTTAAGGGAGATTAATCTAAATAGCAATAGTAGAAGAATTACCTTTCACCCTAGTTGAGGAAATTATTTCAACATGGTGAATAGTAAAAACTGTAAAAAGTAAAAAGTAAAAATTAAATTACTATTATTACAAAACGTAATTAAAACTATTTACAAAATTAAAAATTAAAAACTAAAAAAAAATAAAAGTTTTAGAGAGAGAAACTCTCTCTTTAGAGAGAAATCAAGAGAGATAGAGGTGTGTTGAAATCTGAAATTTCGCGCTGAATTTATAGGAAAATTTTTCACTGTTCGCGCGTCGCGACGCCAAGGACCTCAGCGTCGCAACGCTGGATTTGTCGACGTGGCACGATGAGAAGGCGACACGTAGCAAGGCGGCTGACTGTTCACGCGACACGTGTCAAGGCGGCTAATTCTCAATTATTGTGATGACGTCATTGATGACGTCATGCTGATGCGGCGACGACGTGGCGACGACGTGGCGTGGCGGCTGACTGTTCACTTGTCGGCACAATAGGATTGCGACACGTGGCGACACGTGTCAAGTTGTGATTGGCTGAGGCTGACATGGCAAGTTGACTCGGTTGACCTGCTGACGTGGACGATGATGTGGCACGACGCGTGGCAAGGTTGACTTGTTGACCGATGATGTGGCTGATGACGAGGCGACACGTGTCAAGTCTGAGTGTCGGCAGCATATGATGATGACACGTGGCACGGCGCATGTTAGCAGATGGGATGTGATGGTGACACGTGGCACGGCGCATTTTAGCAAAGTCAAAACTTCTCAAATTGTTAACCGTTGACCTGGCGTACGTTAGCAGATTTGGCTCACGCTGGGCGTCGCGGCGCGCAGTGTTCCAGCGTCGCGACGCGCAAAAGACTAAAATATCCCTGTTGACGCATTTTTGTCCGGTTTTGCCTCAAATTGCCTCCAATGCTTTCCAAACTTTATTTATCTGCAAAATAACAACAAAACACATCAAAACGTTAACAAGACTCAAGAAACTATACAAAATATAAGGTTAAATGAGTGGGAAATAGTGATATAAATACCACTCATCAATTACTAACTTCACACTTAAATTCTCTTGTGTGTTACACTCATACACTAAGTCTGAAGGCACCTAAGTAATCTAGGGTATTTAAGATAATTTATAATATGCGAAAAGTAAAACCTTTGATAAATGAATAATGCATCATTTTATTTCAAAACATATAAAGCCGACTACATTACATGCAGCTCTAAGGCATACATCCGAACAGTGACCTCAGCCACATTAGTTAACTCATTCACATTACTGACTTTCATTCTCATTGATTACGATCACAATCATATATTACTTGTCATAAAGAACTCAGTCATCGTCATATTTTACCCACAATAACAATGTGACTATTAGTTCAATGACTGATAATTTAATCATGAATGTGACTCAGTTATATTTGACCTCAGTCATATTATGGTTGCACATTTTTTACCCACAGTCACATTATGACTGTATATTTTTTTAAATACAGTCGTACAACGTCTGTCAATTAAATGCAAGGTTGAGTTTGTATTTTTTTAGATATAATCATAACGTGATTGTAAGTGGTTTTATCCATATACCAAAAATACTAAGGAGAAATTAATATTTAATGTGTATTTACTTATACTCAGATTTAAACCAGAATAATTAAATTAACAATGTTAAAAAATAATATAAATATCACATAAATATAATTCCATAAACATGGAGATAGATGTATGCGTGTGAAAAACCAAAAATGTTTTGATAGCAACAACTTCTACATAAGTCACTTCATCAAGTTGCATATAGAAACATGTACATACATACTCGTCCTTTTTTTTGGCGATCATGCCAACAAAATATGTACAAATATATATAGATCAACTCTAAATCACAAGACCAATAACACAAATGTCGATGAGAAACTAATTTTTTTGTGCTTATAAAGGTAAAATTGAGAAAAAAAGGGTCAAACCCTTTATTGATAAAAAAGGACTAGAGAGAAATTAAAAACAAATGATTAAAGAATAATAAAATTTAAAGCCATAGGATTAAAGATGAAACAAGTTTAGAGGCAGAGTTTTGTAACACCCTTTTTTTTGGAGATGCTACCGATAGTGAATAGGCTGACCTACCCTCCTGAGCCTCTGACGACCTGACTGTAATTATCATTACCAATGTCATCTCACACATAAACTCATGTGCAGGGACCATTTCCCAACTCAATAATATAAAATGCACTTTTACTACTCATAACTGTGTTCTCAAATACACTTCTCTCTACAACTCTGTAATGGATACTTTTTAACATAGTACAATGACATATAATATACATAATGACTGGCATGCAATTTTACTTTGACACTGACTGTGTAGAACCTCTGTACTTGATCTGGTGGACTGAATAACCTAGTGACTGCCATCACTATCCATCCTCTCAAGCGTGTCCTCCAGGTAAATCTGTAAAATAGAAACACTGGGAGTGGGGGAACGACTTAGTGAGTGGACAGTTTAAAACGAAAACTAAAATGCTTTATGTAACATTCATTTTTCTGAAATGAAAATCCTCTCAAAGAAAACTGAACTTTTTTGAAAAATATTTCTTATCTGAAAACACATCTCTTTCTTTGAAAACTCATCTGGAAATCCTTTCTGTCTGTAAAACTTTGAGATTCTCATAAAACTATTTTTCTTGAAAACTCTTTCATAAAACTATCTTTTCTGAAAATAATATCTCTGAGAATCTGTAGAAAACTTGATGTATGGGGGCGTTACGTATCACTGTCCCCCCTATATACTTAGAAAATCTATAGAAAACCTGACGCATGGGGGCATTATGTATCACCATCCCCTCATACGCCTATCTAGTGGTCTTTGGGCGTTACGTATCACCGTTCCCCAAGCCACTAAACTAGAGCCATGAGTGTTGATCCATGCTATCATTCTGAACCTGAATCTAGGGTTTATGGGCATTACATATCGCCATCCCCCTAGCCCTGAAATTAGGATCTAGGGGTGTTATGTATCACCGTCTTCCTTGTTTTGCTCTACTTGTGCACATGTTATATCTGTCAATTCCAATAACCGTCAATTCCATAAGTCACATCTGAGGTGGATTTTCCCCTCATGCCTTCAAAAATCATAAGAAATCATACTTATACAATCAAAACTTCTTAAAACATTCACATTCATAAAGTAACTGAAATGAGATTGGCTAACGCCCCGCTATGAATAAAA
Source organism: Zanthoxylum bungeanum (assembly GCA_019454045.1). NCBI lineage: Eukaryota > Viridiplantae > Streptophyta > Magnoliopsida > Sapindales > Rutaceae > Zanthoxylum > Zanthoxylum bungeanum. The sequence continues at coordinate 9,307 of SKCR01003242.1, forward strand.
AATAATCTCAAATCAAAACAGAAAGTAAATATCAACTTGAAAAAGAAAGGTCTACTCACAGATTTGGAATTTGGTTGGCATTACTCCACTTTGTCAAGAAAGATTGTGGTTCTTGCCGATAATCTATAATTGATGAACTGAATTAGTACATAAGTCATGAATATGTTTCGGAACTATTATCACTATATGATGTATTATGTCTGTGATATGCGATAATATGTGTATGTACACTGATACTAAACCCTTAGGATGCTTTCTAACATTCTAATATGCAATTGAAATGGCTAGATCTGTTTGTAGAAAGGGGTATGCGTCGCGATGCTAGACGTTACGGTCGCGACTCCCACTTGGTCAGACCTAAGGCCGAGAGAGAGAGCATCTGCTTGTTACGTATCGCGACGCTGGGTGTTGAGCATCGCGACGCTCATATAATTAGACCCGAGGTAGAGAACATCATATTGACCTGCATCGCGACTCCAAGTGTTGAGCGTCACGACACCCACACGATCTGACCTGAGGTAGTGGTGACAGACGTGATCACACACGTATAACGAAAGCGCACGTATCGTTCAAGTAGTATAAAATGTATGGATCCCACGAGGACTTCATACCTATGCTATTAATTTATTGAAGCTAAATGTCTATGAGTATTTAATTGATTGATTGTTGGTTGGATGATGATTTTTATCTAAAACAAGTAAATAAAATAGTGCGAAAGTAAACTTAAGGAAAAATCAATATTATAAAACTATCTATGGTTGTGAATCCATCTAATATCTTTTAAAGATGAAGTGATTATCTTATGTTTGTGCAATAAATCGGTTTATTAACCTGGAACACGAAGTTATGCAAAAGCCTCTTCCGATGGTCAGATGCGAACACCCAAAGTAACCCAATTAACTACATTCCTATGTTAATTAATAAACTTTGAATTCATTAAGTTAAAGTTCCAATTATGGGTACCCCCGCTCGACAGGTATATTCCTATCCTGTAAGGAAATCTACCTAAGAGACATTTACCCCAAGGTGAGATCGTGAGCTATTGAGTCTAAGGCTAAATCGAAAATCCTTTTCCAAGTTCATTTTAAGTTTACCAAATCAATCTTATTAATAGCTAGTTAACAAGAAGCATTAAAACTAAGACTCAATAAATAAACAAATTTATTAACCTAGGCATAAAATAATCAACTTATAAACCGATGATATTGGAATTCATCACAACCCTAGATTATGTATTTAGTTACAACACATATCTAGGATTACTTAACACTTAAATAAACAAAACATCATGAAAAATAACTTGAAGATAAATAAAAGTAAAATTACAATAATGAAAGAAAATGCTGAGGGTTAGAGGATCCACTTTTAATATTTCAAAATTAGAAATCTCCCTTATTGTCATTGTTTACCGATTAATTAATTATATTTAACCAGACCAAAAAGGCGGAAATTCCATTTGTCTAAATTAAGTCCAACCAACCATATAAGTGGTAACAAGGTTATTACCTAAACCAAACATATAGGCGGAAACTACGTCTGGAATGTAAAACCGACCATATAGGCGGTAAATAAGGTTGTCACCTAAATCAGCCATATAGGCGGTAACTAATTAATCTAAATTTTAATTAAAATAAGGTAGATTAATCTAATTTATTATATTAAAAGTCTCACCTTTTCACCCAGCTGAATGAGAATACCTACTCATGTTGTAAATGAAAACACACAAAATTTTATTAACTAAATAAAAACAAAATACAAGAAAACATAAATAAATATACAAGAAACTTTCCTTTAGGTTTCATGGAGAAATTCCTCCAAAGAAAGCATGAAAAATTTACAAAGTTTAGCTTGGTATTTATAGGCAAATCTAAAGGCTTCCACCAATTTCTCCACCAATTGCTCCACCAAACATGACATCAAACATGGCACCAAACATAGCACCAAATCCTCCACCAAACATGCAAGCATGTTTGGTGGAAGTGTGATAATTTTTATTGTATTATTTATTTTATTTTGAAAATGACCTAAATAATTACACATAACACACTTCGAATGTTTTATCAATTTCGGTCATGGAAACTTTAGAATTCAAAATTATTATGAACTTCAGAATTGTAGATATTTGAGTTTTTTTAATCTGGAACTTGAATCACCTCAAAATGTCAATCCAGTTTTTGCCCTTATTTGTTCCACATTTCATCATGATTGGTTCCATTAATTCCCAATTTTATTTTATCTGTAAAATAAACTAAAACACATCAAAACGTTCATAAAACTCAAGAAACTATAAAAAATATTAAGTAAAAGGGACGGTAAATATTGATATATTTTTCGCTCATCACACCCAAAACCTAACATTTTGCTAGTCCTCGAGCAAAACAACAAAATAAAATGCAATAAATAATTAAAATTAAACTAAGTCACTTTCGTAGGGATCACTGTTGCAATTAGCGTATGCAACAAGCATTGAAATGTAACGACCGATAGTTTTTACTTATGTATACGACTGTACTATTACGTATGGGATGAAGGCACATAAAATAACTTATGTTGAGACTCAAATATATTTGTGGAATTACTTTGGGGATGATCGGTTAATCCCTCAAAGTCCCGGGACGAGACTGTACGATATTCCCCTTTAGACAGCCTGTGGTATTCGGGGCGTAAGTTTTCATAAAAACTCCGATTTTTATGAATTTTATATCGTCAGAAAGCTGAGATTGAGACCTACATCTTCCAGGTTGAATATTTTCCCAAATTCATACTAGAAGCTAGTCAAAAACGCAAGTCAAAATATGGATGAATAGTGATTTCGGGGTCAAAATGGAAGAATCTCAAATCTTCTACATTTTTCCACATTTTCTCCATTTTTCTAAATAACAAAAAGGCCCTAGTATACAAGGGCTCACTATTCACAAATACGAAAAATTTGAAGCAAAATAGAAAAGAAAGAAATGAAGAAGCCGAAAGAAAGAAGAAGAATGAGAAGTGAAAGAAGAAGAAGGAGAAGAGAAGAAGAAAAGAAAAGGAAGAAGGAAAGGGAAGCAAGCAAGTAAGCTTAGCCAATAGAGGGCTTAGAGAATGAAGAAAATCACAGAGAAAATAGGTAAAACCCTTTTTACCAAATATTGAATTATTTAATTTTGAGAACATAATGGTAGAATAAATATGAGGTGTAATAGTGGATGTATTTCAAAAAGAAAGAAGGAAAGAAGGAAAGGGAAGCAAACAAGTAAGCTTAGCCAATGGAGGGCTTAGAGAATGAAGAAAATCAAAGATAAAATAGGTAAAACCATTTTTACCCAAATCTTGAATTATTTAATTTTGAGAACATAATGGTAGAATAAAGATGACGGTGTAATAGTGGATGTATTTCAATGACAAAAATATAGGAAAAATGATTCTTAAGCTAAATACCAAAATTAAGAAGATTTAAAGTTTGGCTAAAATTAATGATTTTGAGGTTTATTGAGTTGTTAAGGATGATAATTGAATGTATATCATGTGTATTTGAGGGTTAATGGAATGGTTTATGCAGTAGAAAAATTGCTATGGAAGTTTGGGGATGTAGTTGGGAAGATTTAAGCTTGAGGGAACAAAGGCAGAAACCTGGGAATCAGGTTCGCATCGTGACGCAGCAAGGGTTTTGCGTCGCGACTCGTACAAGAAAATCAGGGTCGACTCTGGCATAGTTGCATCGCGACGTGACGATGAAAAAAAACCAAAATAGTTTCTAATCAGATAAGTTCCATCCCAGCGTGTTAGAGACCACCTTTAGGGTCTCGTATCAGTTGAAAGCATATATCGCGTCATACACCAAGCTTGAGGTATTAAGTAACGATCGTATGAACCTGAATTGAGAAAGTTTAACTTAGCTCTGAAACTCACCTCGTGATTTATAATCTAACCAAATTACTAATTACAGACCATTGCAGGAGTTGCAATCCCCTTCAACGAAGCGGAATAGCTCCAGCCAGATTCATAAACAATGAGTGGACACCTCTTTCCTTAAGTTGATTTTATTTATTGATTTTATTTATTTTTTATAAATTCAGACTTAATTTTTCCAGCACATATTGCGTTAGCCTTTATTTATTTACATTCATTTTTCGGATGATAAATGATTTAGAAAAGAGATGATTTTCAAACCCGAGTTTATGTTTTTCGGGGCATGAGGTAAAAACTCACCCCAGTATGCAACTTGATACAGTTTGGAATTGACGGACATAGACATGTGCACATGTAGAGGACTGAGGGGATGAGATACGTAATGCCCTCAGATTCTAGAGCAGGGCTAGGGGGACGGCAATACGTAAAGCCTCTAGACCCTAGTTTCAGAGCTTGGGTGGTAGCATAGATCCGCACCCCCAGTTCTAGTTTGTTGCTTGAGGGACGGCGATACGTAACGCCCTAAGACCACCAGTTTCAGAGACAGTAGTGGCATGCTTTGGTGGATGGTGATATGTAACGCCCCAAAGTCATGGATTTGCACTACTAGCTACAATTAGGCGTATGAGGGACGACGATACGTAACGCCCTCATACGTCAAGTTTTTCAGACGGAGACACAGATTTCAGAAAACGTTTTCAATTTTCAGTTATAGTTTTCAAAAAGAGCTTTTAGAAAAGAAAGTTTCCAGAAACAACAGTTTTATAAGAGATTGTTAGAGAGAAACTCAGAGTTTTAAGACAGAAACGAGTTTTCTCATAAAGCTGTCTCATGAGTTTTCAGTTTTAGAACTAAATATTTTATAACAGTTTTTTTTTTGTTTTTCGTCCACTCACTTAGATCGTACAACGATCTAACCCCCCACTCCCAGTGGTTGTTTTGCAGGTATTCAAGGAGGACGAGCTCAAGAGGATGGATACTGATGGCAGTCACTAGTGGGTCCGAGTCCACCAGTCCAAGTCAGAGTCAGAGAGCGTCCAGTTAGTGTTAAGTAATAGTTTTGTATTAGTCTTCATTTGAATCAGTCATTGTAAAAAAAAGTATTAATATGTATACAGTTATAGATATGGCAAATGAGTTTTTGTGTTATTTAAGTTTGGTCCACGGTCCCATATATATATAAGATAAAATTAGAAGAGTATTAGTAATTGATCATAGTTGAAGAGTCAGAGGCTTAAGGGGTTAAAATGGTCTATCCCCTGCCGGTTGCATCTCCTAGATCGGGGATGTTACATGAAACCCCTAGGTGTCCCTAGTGGACGAGTTGTAGTCTCGTGAGGGCTTACAGAGACGATACCCACAAATGTCAATCTAATGCACACAAAAACAAAAATACAAGAGAAAATAGAATAAACAAGTTAGTGACTAAACACGTGAAACCTATTACACAAGTTAATAGTTGTTTTCTTTCTTTCTAAATCACCAAATAAGTAAATTCTCCGATTATTTTTACCATTCTTCATATACACAACCAACGAGGTATTAATCAAATCATTGTGCCCACAATATTCATAAGTGTAGTTAAAAAGAGGGTAATATTTTTGTCCTAAAGTTATATCGGAATTCACACCTTTTTAGCAATGGATTTTTTTTCTTTTTTTTTGTGTGTGCATAAAATAAAGAAAGCAACATCTTCAATCCATGTAACGAGTTTTGGGCCAATGACTCCCAAACCAGTTGGCTTTAGGGAATTATGTGTTAAGACACCCATACAGACTTAATTACTCATATTTCAGATGTTTATTTTTATTTTTATAACATCTTTGATCCATGTAGCGAGCTTTGGGACAGTGACTCCCAAGCCAGTTGGCTTTAAGGCAGTAGGTGTTAAAACACCCATACGGACTTAATGACTCGGATCTCATACATTTTTTTATACATACTTTTTTTTTGCTTCTTTTTTTCATTACTTTTTATATGCTTCCTCCAATTAAACTAGACCACTGAATATTACGAACTTTTCAAATACATCTCATGGTTGTATGTGTGGGACACAGAAACTGGGCGACGCATGCTGTTCCGGGCTCGCGGCCCAGTTGGGAGTACGGAGTAGCCTGCGGGGGACTAAACCGGAGAATAATGGAGTCGCCACCCGGTGTGAACCGGGACAAAGATTTAATGCCGCACTCACCCCTCGCAAGGGAAGACCTCAAATCATTGGGTTCGGAATGGTCCCTTACTTATGCCACTTGTAATAAAATGATTTATGCAATAATCTTACCAAGCCTAAGCAACATATTTCCAAGGATAATTTACTCATAAGTTCACATGCATAGGTACAAAGCTCATATCTAAGTTTACATATAACACATTTTTCATGTTTGCATACAACCTATTCGTATATAATCTATGTCTGAATTCATACATAAAGATATATTGACATACGGAAGACATACAATCTCACATTGGTAGGCACAGAAGCGCAAACACATAGCATCCATACAAGCATGCATATTAGGGAAAGACACTTAAGCGCATAATAGAAATAGATAACTAAAGAAGTAATACAAATGCATAAGGTAAAAAAAGAGATAACTATATGCTAAGATAGACATGTCGTGATGTGATGCAGGAGGACCTGTTTACCGTGGGCATTCGTGCGGTGTTCGTATACGCGTTCAAACGGTAAACAGAAGGTTCGCGTTCGTGTAGCGTTTGATAACGCGTTCGAACGGGACCAGACAGAAAATATGCGTTCGTGTGGCGTTCTAAAACGCGTTCGAACGGGGTTACAACAACGACCTCCAAAATGCAGTAAACAATATGACACATACATGAACGGGTGAATAGATGACATCTAATAAATAATAACGAGCTAAAAGCGCGGCAAAGCATCGTGGTAAAGGATTTTCACCTCTCAAAATATAGGACCTTTAATCGCACTTACTAAGCCCATGCGCAATCAACATAATACATATATAAAAAGTAAAGACAATGATATCGGACTTCGTATACCCGATTGAACACATCTTACATTCAACCGAATATACATCAATCGGCGCGGTGAAGCATCGTGGTAAAGGGTTTTAACCCCTCAAAAATAGGGTACCTTTAATTCAACTTACTAAGCCCATGCGCTCGATCACATCATGCATATAAAAAATAACATAAATAATATCGGACTTCATATACCGATTGAACACATCTTACATTCAACCGAATATACATCAACCGGCGCGGCAAAGCATCGTGGTAAAGGATTTTTACCCCTCAAAATATGGGACCTTTAATCCAACTTACTAAGCCCATGCGCTCGATCACATCATACATATAAAAATAACATAAATAATATCGGACTTCGTATACCCGATTAAACACCTCTTACATCCAACCGAATATACATCAACCGGTGCGGCAAAGCATCGTGGTAAAGGATTTTAACCCCTCAAAATAGGGGACCTTTAATCCAACTTACTAAGCCCATACGCTCGATCACATCATTACATAAAAAAATAACATGCGAAAATCAAGTAGCGAATAATGAACAAATCAAAACAACATAAAACGAAATATGCGCCGTTTACTCAAGTGATACGTGGAGTTGTATCCCGAGTACAGATCATACTACCGTCCATTCGGAATCGGCTATGAAATTTATGTCCGGGTTTCCATCCTATATACCACAAGAGGCGACACATTTTTTATTTTATTCAAGGGCCACAACATATATCACTCCATAATAATCATGCAAATGAAACTCCATAAACAGTAAAAATACAACTGAAAATGGATGTGAAAAATACCCTCAGGTCTAACCTTTTTGTCGACTTTCGGACTTGCGTTTCACGGAGATCGGAAGGGCTAAAGCTCCTCAACTTTTCTGGTTCACTGGTTTGCATTTTACCTCGCTGTTCCGCTGCTCAAGCGACTATTTTGACTCCATTTTGCTGCTGTTTTGCTGCCGTTTCGCTGCCGTATTTTGGTCACTGTTTTTGGTGTTTTAGCCTACTGTTTTGGGTGATTTTAAAGGCTTTAAGTGCAGTTTTTTCGTGATTATTTTAAGGATTAAAAGTGCAGTTTTTTGTTACTGGATTAGGTGATTTAGGGGGCTGTTTTAGGGGTGCAGGGCTGCTATTTTGGTCGGTTAAGGGGCTACTATTTGGAGCGTTTTTTACTCACTGTTTGGGGAATTAGGGGCTGCTGTTTGGGGCGTTTTATGGCTGCTGTTTGGGGTGTTTTATGCTCACTGTTTGGGGTATATTTTCGATAAATAGGGCTGCTATATGGGGGAGATTTTTAGTGTTGTGTGGGGGGTTTATGGGGCTGTGATATTCGGTGAATGTAAGGGTGTTTAAGGGTTGTGACTTTTGGTTTTTTTTTTGGATGGTGGAGGAGGAGAGAAATTTTTTGTTTTTCTTCTTGTTATGTGTGTGAATCGAGAGAGCTTGGAGGGAGAGGCTGCGACTGGTGTATAGGCGTGAGGGTTGTGTAATTGGCGAGAGGACTGTTTAGGTTGCTATTGTGAATGGCGTAAACAATGGCAGTTTATGTTGCTGTTTTACGTGAAGGCTAAGGGGCTACGTGAGGGCTCTTAGTGCGTGACTGGCCTGATGCGTCTTATGCAATGGAAGGCTGGTTGTGTCGGTTGGTGATTCACGTGGGCTGCTATTGTATGTGGCCGTGAGGAGTGAGAAGGTTGTGTATCTAGGTTTGTTTGTTGAGTGTGTGAGTGGTTTTCAAGGTGGAAATATGATGTTTATTTGCTGTGTGTGCGCTGGTCTTTTGTGGGTTTGTTGTAAGTGGCGTCTGTGCGTAGAGGCAGGTGGCGTGAGACAGTAATGTGTGAAAGGTTAGCTTGGCTGCATGAGTGGGTTATTTGGTCGGTTGGTGGGGCAAATGCGCTGCTATTTCAGGTCAGTGGATGGTGCGGCAAATTAAGGGTTTGCATGGATTTAAAAAGGAAAGGGAGACTGTGTACTGAAGGGGGATTTGATTTATTGTCAAACAAGAAAAATACAAGATTGAGGGGGGACAAAATTAGGCTTGATTATGAAGTTAGTATATTTTGTTTGTGTTGATTAGGCATACAATATTTTAAGTTAGGAATAATATATTTTTAATTAGGAATAATATTTGATTGATTGATTTTAACTTGGTATGATTATATTTCATGTTTATTTGGTATATGACTTAATTAATATTTAATTTAATTTGGTATATGTTTTAATATTTTATTTAGTTTGGTATATTATTTAATTAATATTTAATTCAATTGGGTTGTATTTTGAGGGCCTTGGGCGTGTGGGCTTGGTGGTGGTGGGCGTGGGCTTGCCTTGGTGGATTAGGTGTTGTGTTGGTTTGGTGAGTGGGTTTGGGCCAAGGTTAAATGGTTCTGGATTTTTTAGGCCAAATGTGTTTTAAAACACAGGTCCAACGAGTGAGCTTGGAGCTAAACATGCGGATAAAATTTAACGAAATGCCGATTCCCTTCCGACAACCGTTTCCCGCAACTTCCTCGACTAAAAAGGTAGTGCCTCCAAATGAGACTCATCATAGGGACTCACATGCAAAAATGCAATGCCTACAGTCGCCCCCACTTTGATGGGACTTGTGCAGTGTGTGACTTTGAACAATCTTATCAAAGTTATGCAATGCATTTATACTTACCTGGCTCGCCAGCTGTTGCTTAACTTACTTGTTATCCTGAGATGCTTTGACCTTTGGGCTTTATTCCCGAACTGCGTTGAGAGAGAGCTTTCTTCTCCTGGGCTTTATTCCCGAGCTGTTTTGCAAGTGGGCTTTATTCCTCTAGGCTTTGTTCCCTAACTGTGAAGAGATATGGCTTTATTCCCCTGGGCCTTATTCCCGAAATGCTTTGAAAGTGGGCTTTATTCCATTGGGCCTTGTTCCCGAACTATGTTAAGATAGAGCTTTATTCCCCTTGGCTGTATTCCCGAACTGTGTTAAGATATGGCTTATTCCCCTAGGCTTTGTTCCCGAACCGTGTTGAATGTGAGCTTTATTCCCGAAATGTACTGAGAGAGAGCTTTATTCTCTTGGGCTGTATTCCCGAACTGTGTCAAGATAGGGCTTTATTCCCCTAGGCTTTGTTCCCGAACTATGTTAAGGTAGGGCTTTATTCCCCTGGGCTGTATTCCCGAACTGTGTCGAGAGAGGGCTTTATTCCTCTAGGCTTTATTCCCGAACTGTGTTAAGATAAAGCTTTATTCTCATGGGCTGTATTCCTGAACTGTGCTGAGAGAGAGTTTTATTCCTCTGGGTTATATTCCTGAATTATGTTGAATGTGGGCCTGGTTCCCGAACTGTACTGATTGAAGGCTTTATTCCCCTGGGCCTTGTTCCCGAACTGTACTGAATATGGGCTTTATCCCCGAACTGAGCTGACTATGGGCTTTGTTCCTGAATTGTACTGAATGTGGGCTTTATCCCCGATCTAAGCTGACTGTGGGCTTTGTTCCTGAATTGCACTGAATGTGGGCTTTATTCCCTGATCTGAGCTGACTGTGGGCTTTGTTCCTGAATTGCAATGAATGTGGGCTTTATTCCCTTATCTGAGCTGACTGTGGCTTTGTTTCCGAACTGTACTGAATGTGGGCTTTATCCTCGATCTGGGCTGACTGTGGGCTTTGTTACCGAATTATACTGAATGTGAGTTTTATTCCATGTGACTCGTCCCCAAGCTACTGATAATGACGTGGGCCTCGCCCCCAGATTACCATACCCGATAAGACTGATACTGATAATGACGTGGGCCTCGCCCCCAGATTGCCATACCCGACAAGACTGCTACTGATAATGACATGGGCTTCGCCCCCAGATTGCCATGCCCGGCAAGACTGATACTGAAACTAATGTGGGCCTCGCCCTCAGAGTGCTATACCCAAAACTCAAACTCAAATGGGCCTCGACCCTGGGATTTTTACCCGAATCCGATACTGTGTTTTTTTACCGTTTATGATTAGCTTGTTCTTTGCCACTTTCTTTTTTATTCTTCAAAACCTGTGAACATAAAACAAAACAAACACAAAATGATGCAAAATGTGTTATGTGTATGCATGCATGAATGTTCCTATCCCGTCGAATTAGGTCTTCTGCCAATTCTCTTGGTGACTGCTCAGTCTTCTTTTCCTCAGGCAAGCCACTGCTTCAATCTGTATACGTTGATCGGCTTAGTGAACTAATTCCCTTCCAAGTCTGATATTCTCACTGCCCCCATTTCCCAATTTCTGAATGGCTATCTTATCTTTTCTACTTGCTTATTTCGAGGATTCCCCGTGTTCTAAACATCACTGAATTTTATAGTAACCAGATTGAATGCTTTTCTCAATATACTCATATTGCAGAAGAGATTCAGCGAAATGAACGTCTTTATTATCATTTAGGAAAATGGTTCGAACATGTAGACTAAATCAATGTCTATATTAAAAAATGCAGGATCAAATAAACTAGGAGGAATAACTTCATCATTCGCAACATTGCCTTCTTCCTTGGCCTATGGTTCTTCATTGTTATCCCTTATCTCAATGCAAGAAGCCTGGGTGGTTGAGTGGCTTTATGGTTGAGGGTTCATGTCTGTGTTGGGTTGTTCTTTTATGGTTTGGGTGTTTTATGGGAGTCAATGAGGTTTTGTACCTCATGCCTAAGGCGGGTACAGTTGTCGGTGTCATGGCCTTTTTCTTGATGGAAGTGACAATACTGGTTTAGGTTGAGGTATGGTGGCACAGGGTTCAGAAATGGCCTAGGTTCCAAAGGTTTTAGAAGTCCTTGCATTTCAGCTTTTCAAATACATTTGACAAAGGTCTACTAAGATTGGAGAATCGCCTGTTCTTGACAGAAACGACCTCGGCAGTAGCGGGCTTGGTCTCAGAAGGCCCCCCAAAAGTTCTTCTATTCTGGCCATAAAACTTTCTGTTTTCAGCCTCTTCTTCCTCAATATCCATGACAGTTTCCCTCAACTGTCGAAAATCAGAAATCATCGAAGTCATCCTCCTCAGCTTACCATAAATAGAGGGCTTGATGCCCTTGATGATCATTTTAATTTGGTCTTTCTCTGAAGGCTGAGTCTGCATTTTCAAAAGTTGGCTTCTCCAGCGATCCATATACTCTTTGAAACTTTCCTCTGGCTTCTGCTTAGTGTTCTCCAAATCACAGAGTGACAAGTCAATTTCTAAGTCTGTAACATACTGCTTCAGAAAAGCATCAGCTAGTTCCCTCCAATCTTCCTTAACCTTCTTCTCAAGGCTATGATACCAAACCATAGGTGCCCCCTCGAGTGACATCCCAAATATCTTTTGGACTTGGTGCTGTGATAGGCCCACTGAACTCATGACTGAGACATATTGCTGCAGATGGACTATCTGGTCTCCATTCCCATTAAACTTGGCCATGTCGGGCATTTTAAACTGAGCTGGCAGCTGCTCTCCGAAGGTCATTGCCTCATAATCTAACAACTCTTCATGTTTACCCCTCATTTTGCGGGTAACTGTTTCAACCTGATCCCGAAGCTTCTGAAATTCTGCCTGAGACCCAATCACTCTGCCTGTTGCATACTTTGCCATGTCATCATCAAAAGTGGGGATATCATCCCCCAACCCATTCGAAGGCTCCTCGCGCCTCATATTCTCCGAATTTCCCCCATCACGGGGCACAACCATATTTGCCATGGCAGTAGTCAAGACTTGCAACTGTTTGGTAATCTTGGCGAAACCATTTTCCAACTGATCTATCCGGGATACCTCGTTATCGGACGTACTCATATCTTTTTACAGGTCTTTTAGTGAGTCTTCACTCTTCCCCAACCCAACAGGAATCTATGATGGCTTTTAGACACAGAGGGTGTTAACAGGAGATATGTATGCATGAGATGAATGAGATGGATGCGATACAAGGAATATATCAACTTATTAAAATTTTCACACAAATCGGCCCATCATTATTTTAGAAGCTTTTTGGCTAACTGTCATAGGAGTGAACTCGTCCCAGTTTAAATGGCCCAACAAGTTCACATCTCATGGCAAGAAGTCCAACCGTATCCAAATGATAATGTTCCTAAACACAAACATATAATGGCCCATTGGCGTTTTAGAAGCTTTTGGCCCAATCATCATAGGTATGTTCTTGCCCCAGGTTAAATGGCCCAACAAGCCCATACCTCATGACAAAGGTCCGAATGGATCCAAACGACCATGTTCCTAAACACAAGCATACAAAAATAATTTCTACAGAGTGGCCCTTCAACATTTCAGAGGCTTTTGGCCCAATTTTCATAGGATACGAACTCGTCCCAGTTTAAATGGCCCAACAAGTTCGTATTTCTGACAAGAAGTCCAACTGCATCCAAATGAGGATGGTCCACAAGCACAAGGAAATATTTGCTATAGCCCATACAATTTTGGTCTACGTGTGGGTTTGCGGGAGTGTAGACAAAGACTCTCGCTGGCGAAGGATTACCCATAACTAGGTCTCCCCACTCAAGGGTTCGAGCGACCAAGTGAGTGCACCTTTTTTATACCCTATAGCACGTGCCAACGAGTTATGGTGTGTGACTAACTGTCAAATGGATTTCTTGTTGCAGATTCCCCAGATGGAAGGTGGAGCGAGGCTCTCTTAAGTACCCAAGCCTCTTAGGCTCTTATCGCTTGGTGACAGGAATAAGCAACAAGTCCTCCAGATTAGTCTGTCACAATAGGCTACAAGTAGATAATTATCTAGGTGTCTTCACAGCTTTTCCTTCTAGAAAGGTAGTGAGTGAAGGAAGACACCAAACCATTACCCAGCCTAAACAATATGCCTTTGATTAAACCCCTTTTAACTCACAGTAGACACAGTTAATTAAAGCACAAATCATAATATTACAAGACATTTTTTCGGGGCCGATTCTCTGTCCCCAGTGGAGTCGCCAGACTGTGGGAACATAAACTGGGCGACACATGCTGTTACGGGCTCGCGGCCCGGTTGGGAGTACGGAGTAGCCCGCTAGGGACTAAACCGGAGAATAATGGAGTCGCCACCTGGTGTGAACCGAGACAAAGATTTAAGGCCGCACTCACCCCTCGCAAGGGAATACCTCAAATCGTTGGGTTTGGAATGGTCCCTTACTTATGCCACTTGTAATAAAATGTTTTGTGTAATAATCTTACCAAGCCTAAGCAACATATTTCCAAGGATAATTTACTCATAAGTTCGCATGCATAGGTACAAAGCTCATATCTAAGTTTACATATAACACATTTTTCATGTTTGCATACAACCTATTCATATATAATCTATGTCTGAATTCATGCATAAAGATATATTGACATACGGAAGACATACAATCTCGCATTAGTACGCACAGAAGTATAAACACATAGCATTCATACAAGCATGCATATTAGGGAAAGACACTTAAGCGCATAATAGAAATAGATAACTAAAGAGGTAATACAAATGCATAAGGTAAAAAAAGAGATAACTATATGCTAAGATAGACATGTCGTGATGTGATGCAGGAGGACCTGTTTACCGTGGGCGTTCGTGCGTCGTTCATATACGCGTTCGAATGGTAAAAAGAAGGTTCGCATTCGTGTAGCGTTTGATAACGCGTTCGAACGGGACCAGACAGAAAACATGTGTTCGTGTGGCGTTCTGAAACGCGTTCGAATGGGGTTACAGCAACGACCTCCAAAATGCAGTAAACAACATGACACATACATGAACGGGTGAATAGATGACATCTAATAAATAATAACGAGCTAAAAGCGCGGCAAAGTATCGTGGTAAAGGATTTTAACCTCTCAAAATAGAGGACCTTTAATCGCACTTACTAAGCCCATGCGCAATCAACACAATACATATATAAAAATTAAAGACAATGATATCGGACTTCGTATACCCGATTGAACACGTCTTACATTCAACCGAATATACATCAATCGGCGCGGTGAAACATCGTGGTAAAGGGTTTTAACCCCTCAAAATAGGGGACCTTTAATCCAACTTACTAAGCCCATGCGCTCGATCACATCATGCATATAAAAAATAACATAAATAATATGAGACTTCGTATACCCGATTGAACACATCTTACATTCAACCGAATATACATCACCGGCGCGGCAAAGCATCGTGGTAAAGGATTTTAACCCCTCAAAATATGGGACCTTTAATCCAACTTACTAAGCCAATGCGCTCGATCACATCATAATATAAAAATAACATAATAATATCGGACTTCGTATACCCGATTAAACACCTCTTACATCCAACCGAATATACATCAACCGGTGCGGCAAAGCATCGTGGTAAAGGATTTTAACCCCTCAAAATAGGGGACCTTTAATCCAACTTACTAAGCCCATGCGCTCGATCACATCATTACATAAACAAATAACATGCGAAAATCGAGTAGCGAATAATGAACAAATCAAAACAACATAAAATGAAATATGCGCCGTTTACTCAAGTGGTACGTGGAGTTGTATCCCGAGTACAGATCATACTACCGTCCATTCGGAATCGGCTATGAAATTTATGTTTGGGTTTCCATCCTATATACCACAAGAGGCGACACACTTTTTTTATTTTATTCAAGGGCCATAACATACATCACTCCATAATAATCATGCAAACGAAACTTAATAAACAGTAAAAATACAACTGAAAACGGATGTGAAAAATACCCTCAGGTCTAACCTTTTTTGTCGACTTTCGGACTTGCGTTTCACGGAGATCGGAAGGGCTAAAGCTCCTCAACTTTTCTGGTTCACTGGTTTGCGTTTTACCTCGCTGTTCCACTGCTCAAGCTATTGTTTTGACTCCATTTTGCTGCTATTTTACTGCCGTTTCACTGCCGTATTTTGGTCACTGTTTTTAGTGTTTTAGGCTACTGTTTTGGTGATTTTAAAGGCTTTAGGTGCAGTTTTTTTGTGATTATTTTAAGGATTAAAAGTGCAGTTTTTTGTTACTGGTTTAGGTGATTTAGGGGGTTGTTTTAGGG
Organism: Zanthoxylum bungeanum; assembly: GCA_019454045.1. Taxonomy (NCBI): domain Eukaryota; kingdom Viridiplantae; phylum Streptophyta; class Magnoliopsida; order Sapindales; family Rutaceae; genus Zanthoxylum; species Zanthoxylum bungeanum. Next base: position 25,193 of record SKCR01003242.1, read on the forward strand.
GTGCAGGGCTGCTGTTTTGGTCGGTTAAGGGGCTGCTGTTTGTGGCATTTTTTACTCACTGTTTGGGGACTTAGGGGCTGCTGTTTGGGGAGTTTTGTGGCTGCAGTTTGGGGCGTTTTATGCTCACTGTTTGGGGTATATTTTCGGTAAATAGGTCTGCTGTATGGGGGAGATTTTCGGTTATGTGTGGGGGTTTATGGGGCTGTGATATTCAGTTAATGTAAGGGTGTTTAAGGGTTCTGACTTTCGGTTTTTTTTTTTGGATGGTGGAGGAGAGAAATTTTGTGTTTTTCTTCTCGTTGTGTGCGTGAATCGAGAGAGCTTGGAGAGAGAGGCTGAGAGTGGTGTATAGGCGTGAGGGCTGTGTAATTGGCGAGAATGCTGTTTAGGTTGCTGTTGTGAGTGGCGTAAACAAGGGCAGTTTAGGTTGCTGTTTTACGTGAAGGCTAAGGGGCTATGTGAGGGCTCTTGGTGCGTGAATGGCCTGCTGCGTCTTATGCAATGAAAGGCTGGTTGTGTCGGTTGGTGATTCACGTGGGATGCTAGTGTATGTGGCCGTGAGGAGTGAGAAGGTTGTGTATTTAGGTTTGTTTGTTGAGTGTGTGAGTGGTTTGCAAGGTTGCAATGTGATTTTTATTTGCTGTGTGTGCGCTGGTCTTTTGTGGGTTTGTTGTAAGTGGCGTCTGTGTGTAGGGGCAGGTGGCGTGAGACAGTAATATGTGAATGGTTAGAGTGGCTGCATGAGTGGGTTATTGGTCGGTTGGTGGGGCAAATGCGCTGCTATTTCAGGTCAGTGGATGGTGCGGCAAATTAAAGGTTTGCATGGATTTAAAAAGGAAATGGAGATTGTGTATTGAAGGGGGATTTGATTTAGTGTCAAACAAGGAAAATACAAATTGAGGGGGGACAAATTTAGGCTTTATTAGGAAGTTAGTATATTTAGTTTGTGTTGATTAGGCATACAATATTTTAAGTTAAGAAGAATATATTTTTAATTAAGAATAATATTTGATTGATTGATTTTAACTTGGTATGATTATATTTCATGTTTATTTGGTATATGACTTAATTAATATTTTTAATTTAATTTGGTATATGTTTTAATATTTTATTTAGTTTGGTATATTATTTAATTAATATTTAATTCAATAGGGTTGTATTTTGAGGGCCTTGGGCGTGTGGGCTTGGTGGTGGTGGGCGTGGGCTTGCCTTGGTGGATTCAGTGTTGTGTTGGTTTGGTGAGTGGGTTTGGGCCAAGGTTAAATGGTTCTAGGTTTTTTAGGCCAAATGCGCTTTAAAACGGAGGTCCAACGAGTAAGCTTGGAGCTAAACATGCGGATAAAATTTAACGAAATGCCGATTCCCTTCCGACAACCGTTTCCCGCAACTTCCTCGACTAAAAAGGTAGTGCCTCCAAATGAGACTCATCATAGGGACTCACATGCAAAATGCAATGCCTACAGTATGTTACCATGCATGTTGATAATACTTGTCAACTGAGCATATGAAGATCCAATTTAGTCAGTATTATGGATAATTCATAAATTTAATTATTCAAAAGGAAATAAACAAAAATTAACTTATTACGAAATAGGTTGAGATACGTCTCAGGAAAGGAAATTCCTTACAAATCTATCTCACACCAATTTCACCTGATTAATCAAATTAAAAACACAAAAACAAAATATTTTTTTAATTCTTATAAAATTTTTTAATTTTTTTTTGAATTTTTTGAAAATTTAGACTAAACAAACAAGATAATAAAGAACATAATAAAAACAAGATACTAGTCAATTATTCCTCTCCCCCAAACCTCAATGAGACATTGGGATCAATTTGTGGTTCAAAGGCTAAAATTTGGTCAATTAAATCATTGGAAGTTATGGTAGTAAAGAGGATATCTTTTATGAGTTTTGACACGAACCCATTTCTCCGGGCATCATCAAAAAACACACAAAGAAAATCATAAAATCAATCAGCATTAAATAGTCCAATCGGTTTCTGTTGTATGTTCAAGTTCGCCGAAGATAGTACTGTAAAAATTTCCTCCATCGTGCCCAAGCCACCTAGTAAAGCAATAAATACATCAGCACGATTAATCATTTCAACGAGTTGTTCAGACATACCTGGCATGATAAGTTCCACTCCGTTTGATGGTCCTATAAGATTGGCCTATTCCTAGGGTTTTGGGATGATTCTCAGAACTTGACTGCCTCTTTCCTATACAGCCCTTGCAATGATCCCTATTAGTCCAAGATTGCCACCACTATATACTAAGTGCATATTCCGTTCAGTTATGACTCTACCCAATTCCTGTGTTGCCTCAACGAACTCTGGCTTAGAACCAACACTAGTACCGCAAAACACACATATATTTACAACTCATATTCTTGAAGTGGCTTCCATTTTCTTAATTATTTCTCAACTCTGATGTCTTCAAGCGGGTAATGATGAGCTGGATTTATAGAACCTGAAAAAGGGTGAGTAATAATAACATTACTACCTGCCAAATGATAATTATTAGTTAAACAGTAAAATATATCGTGAAAGTCAAAAATTCTGGATCCTGTCGGAGAAAATAAAAGAAAATAAGAAAACAAATCAAAATTATTAGATAAAGACAAAGAAAATAATATTTACAAAAAGTAACGACTTGAATGACGTCGATGTGTCAGGGACAAGATCCCATCCAATTTCTTATAAATTGGCAAACATGGTCTTTTTTAGTCAGATTCCCGAGATTTAAATGTTGTCTTTCTTTTTGGAATTGTGCATGTAACATGTGAATTGCGTGATGCAAATATCCACTGGAATGCATCTCAAGAGTCAATGATATGTCATCCAAAGACTCCTTACTCAAGCCATCCCTAATGAATTTAATTTTATCTTCACGGTTATCAGACATCATTCATAAAGAACAACAATGAGTAATACATGTCATACATGCACATTTATTGCAAACACCTATGCTTTTAACTATTATTTTCTTAGCATATGGGCTTATTCCTAAACCAGACAGATATGAAATAAAAGAGTCAGAGGACTCATCTGCCAATCAAACTCGTGCTTCAATAATCCAACGAATGTCATTAAGTATACATTTGATGATCAGAAGTCTTCTTCGTTCCAAGCGATCTTTGTAGACTTTCATTAGAGAGTTTTGAGGGAGAGAATGAAATTGCTTGTTAAGATTTGCAGGAACGTCTTCCATTCTGAAATGTGACTTTACCGACAAAATTAAACACAAAAAATAAAACACACCAAATCTGAATATATACACAATTTGCATGGGTTGCCTCTCTGCTAGCGCCAAGTTTAACGTCTTCGGCTAGACATGACTGCCCAAACATTAGGCGGGATCTGAATGTGTGACACTTTCTTTTTGTCGCTCAAATAATTCTCCACAGTATTGCTTGACACACTGGCTGTTAACTTTGAAAGTATTGTTGGACTTGGGGTTGTATATCTCAACTACTTCGTAGGGTAACACCTGAGTAATCACAAATAGACCTGACCACTTTGATTTCAGCATTCCAGGGAAAAGTTTCAACCGTGAATTGTATAATAACACTGCTGCCCTGGCTCCAGTTGTCTGCGTACTATTTTTTATCATGTCATTTCTTGGTTTTTTCTTTGTATAGTTTGGCATTTCATAAGCATGTAGGCAAAATTCCTCCAATTTATTTAATTAATGTAGCCTTTTCTCCTCTGGTGCTTGTGGATCAAGATTTAACTTCTTCATTGCCCAGTACACCTTGTGTTCAAGCTTCACTGGCAGATGGCAAGCTTTCCCAAACACCATTCGATATAGGGACATACCAAATGCGTCATCCAGTTTTTCAAACCAGTCCCTCCTTGTTGATCCAACGGTTCTATAGACACTGAATTTTTGCATAAGCCTGATGATGAGCCTCGTATGGAGGCACTACCTGAAAATTTGCAGAAGTTGCGAAAAAACGAATGCCAGAAGGAAGGAAAACTCCGAAAATTAGCACCTCATCGGATTCAGACTCACTAGCCAGCCTCGGATTCGCTCAGTCAGTTTCTACTTCAAACCTTAGCCTACAACCTCATGCAGTTGGCCTATCCACACGGCCCAAGACCCCACACGACCCATAACCCACCATACATGCCCAATGCCCATGAACCCATGCACACGCCCAAATCCCATGTAATCCACATGCTCAATCCCCTAATCAACACTTTCCAATTTAACAAGATGTAAAATCCCATCCATTCTAATTAATAAGATTTGGGATATTCGCATCACCAGTTTAAGAGATTTTATTCCCAAAATAGTTTAAGAATATATTCCCCAAATCAATGTGATTTATTTCCCTATTTGGAGATCCTTTCAAAACATTATAAAATGGACAATTTTTCATCATCAATAGAGGCTCTCTTCTTCACCTTGGACGGCAACACCACACAAAAAAAAACCATCGGCTTCTCTTCTCTTCTTGGACGGTAACACTAGGAGACCAACCACCATCACCCAAAAACAAAAACAACAAAACAACCAACCTCCATCACCAAAACTGAAAGCAAAGAAAAAAAAAATAGAGAAAACAACCAGCCAAAAAACAACCAAAATAGCATCCCAAAAATCGCAAAAATAGCAGCAAAAAAACAACTAAAACAGAAGCAAAAAAATCACAAAAACAGAAGAAAAAAATAATCAAAACTGCAGCAAAGAAGAACCAAAACAGTAAAAAAAAAACAACCAAATATCGTGAACCAGAAGCAGAAACAGCGAACCAGCAACCAGAAACAACGAACCAATGATCCTTCCGGTGACGGCCTAATACGCTTCCGAGAAAGCAAATTAAAAGTTAAGACCTGGGGGCCCTTACCACATTTATGTTTATAGTTTCGGATGCTGCATGCCTGGCTAGACGTGAAATACATCCAGCCGGGTATGCTAAGTCCTAGATCAAAGACAGCCAAATTTCTAGTCACATTCTTTTCTTTCTTCGGCATTTTGTTATTTATTTTCTTTATTATTATATTTTTTTTTCTATTTAGTGTTATGCTTTTTTTAATCAATTTATTCGCTTTTATCGTTATTTTATTATTTTGCCTTTATTTTATTTGTTCATGTTGGTGGTTATCTGCATATGCATGGTTATATTTTTTTTATGTCTGCTTACATCGCATTGATGATTATGTGTGTTATTATCCCCTGTGGTATATCGGATGGAAAACCAGACATAAATTCCGTAGCCGAATCCGAATGGATGGTAGTGCAGTTTGTACTTGGGATACAACTCCACGTGCCTCTCGTGAAATATTCATTTATGTGTGATTAACCCCTCTTTTTATTTGCTATTTATTTCTTGACTCTTGTTTTTCTTTTGAATTGTTTATTACAATTTTCGTTATCACACCTCGTACCTTTTAATTTAATATGCTTGTGGAACTATGTTATTGAGATTATTATTTTGCTTGGGTATGATATTACATTTTTATTCACTTTCTTGTATGAATGCTTAAGACTTGACTATACCATTGTGTGAACCCGTCCATTATACTGGCATAAGTAAGAGACCATTCTGAACCCAATGGTTTGAGGTCTTCCCTTGCGAGGGGTGAGTGCGGCCTTAAATCTTTTCCTAGTTCACACTGGGTGGTGACTCCTTTATTCTCAGATTTAGTCCCCCGCGAGCTACTCCGTACTCTCTATGGGATGCGAGCCCAACAGTATCGTGGTCGCCGAGTATCATAGGCGTAGCGGTAAACTCTGATTCGCTCATACAGATGGTGACTCCTCTGGGGATAGGGAATCGACCCCGAAAAAATGCCTTGTAGTGTGCGTGCCTTTGGATTTGGTTAACCAAGTCTCATATATTTTGCATACCCATTTTACCCCGATTGCGTCATGTATCGTGAAGTCACTTTCACTTAAGGCGGCAGATCGTTATGTGATGATAACCATCACTCGTTGGCATGTACCCTAGGGTATAAAAAAGGCGCGCTCACTTGGTCGCTTGAACCCTTGAGTGGGGAGACCTAGTTGTGGGAAACCTTTCGCCGATGAGAGCCTTATCCATACCCTTGTAAGCCCACATACAAACCATAGTTAAATGTTCTATAGAAGCTACCCCTCATGCTTGTGTGTTTGGGCTCATTATCATTTGGATCCATTTGGGCCTCATGTTATGGGATATGAACTTGTTGGGCTACTTAAACTGGGAAGAGTTTGTATCTTATGGTGATTGGGCCAAAAGTTTTCAAAGTGACGATAGGCCATGTGTGTGTTTAAGCCTCATACCATTTGAAGTTATTTAGCCACCTTATCGCAAGAATGTAAACATGTTGGGCTTTTTCGACTAGGACAAGTTTACACCTCGCAATAATCTGACTGAACGCTTTAAAATGATAACGGGACAACTTGTATGAAAACCTTGATGGGATTAGAAGGTCCAAATATGATCCTAATATTCCAAACGCATGAGTCCGATATCCACACTACTTTCATCCATGAAGGGTACGCCTTGTCATTGCATATTTGTATACTTTTGGATATCTCCAAGTCCATCCTCGCCACAACCGTGATTACCGAGGGCCCAATTCATCATTTCTCGATAATGGCATGATCCCCATAATATGCTTCGTCAATCTTGTAAATGGACGGTCTTTGTCTGTTACTGATGAAAAGGTACTGAGGTAGCCAAGGTTCACCCCTGTAGCGTAGGAGAGAACCATTTTGTGTACCCCACATTGGTGCATAAAATGAGCCATACCTAGGGCAGAAATGGACTTACCACGGGTGTGGGAGGAATAAGGTCGGAAGGGTATATGATGTTTTGATAACCACATGCATTTCATGCATCTCACACATCGCGTGCATACATGCATCATGTTGACCCTTTGTCTTAAACGCCATTATAGAAATCTGTTGGGTTAGAGAAGAATGGATACTTGTCAAGAAAAGGTTAGCAACCATGGATGCGTCAGACAGCGAAGGTTCCCGCATGAATCAATTGGAGACCAACAACACCAAAATTACCAAGCAACTACAAGCTTTGACCAATACTATGGCCAATCTGACAGTACCCCGCATAGTGGGAACATAAAACAACAAGGATGGATGGCGTGAGGAGCCCCCAAATAGGGTGAGTGAAGAAATCCCTAATTTTGATGATGGCATGGCTGAATATGTCGCGGGAAGGATAGCCGGGCCTCAGGCAGAGTTACAGAAACTCAAAGAACAAGTAGAGTCAGTTACCCGCAAGATGAGGGGAAAATATGAAGATTTATTAGACTATGACGTGATGACTTTCGAAGAACAGCTGTCTCCCTAGTTAAGAGACACTGTCATGGATATCGAGGAAGACGAAGCCGAGAACAGAAAGTTTTATGGCCAGAATAGAAAGACCATTGGGGGGGCCTTTAGAGACCAAGCTCGCTCATGCTGAGGTTGTCGTCATCAGAAACAGGTAATTCTCTAATTTTGGTAGACCTTTGTCAAAGGTGTTTGAAAAGTTGAAGTGGCAATGACTCCTAAAACCCTTAGACCTAGGCCACTTCCAAACCCTGTGCCACACCACCTCAACCTAACATATACTGTCACTTCCATCAGGAAAAAGGCTATGAAACTAACAACTGCGCCCGGCTCAGGCATGAGATCCAAGACCTCATTGACATCCATAAGATACCCGACTTGGAAAAGAACAACCCAACAAACACATAAACCATTTACCCAACTACAACTCCGTTCCACCACCCACCTACATGATCAACTCTGGCCTGCCCAAAAGCTTTGTCCTCCAAACTCTCAACCACCGAGCTCCTTGCCTGGGGATATATGACAGCACTAGTGAAGATGAAATAGAGTAGGGGAGAGATTTCTGGGAAAACTTCTCGAGCAGTGACAAAGAGGAAGATAAATAGAACTGTTGTAGTAAGAGAATCTGACACTCGAAGAAAGCAAGAAGACGGAAGAAGATAAGGCTGCAAATTATAGAGATGTTTACTTTCCTAATTTATTTGATTGTAATCCTGCATTTATTAATCATAAAAACATTGATTTTGCTTACTTGTTCGAGTCTTTTCCTGTTAGTCTGCAACATAGATGTGGACATGGTCCTATGAAGTATTCGCCTGGTCCTATTAAGACATACCAGGAGTGGACATGGGTATTGCCCAGCACATGATACCGATTTATCCAGAAGCTCCGAAGAATAAGACCAGAATGGGCCGAAAAGGTTAGGGAAGAAGTCAAAACGCACATAGATGTGGGGTTCTTAGGGGCGGTGAAGTACCCCAAGTAGTTAGCTAACATTGTGCCGGTCCAAAGAGAAAGAAAGAAAAAACAACGAAAAAAAAGAAGGAAAAAATGGAGAAAACAGATAGGAAGAAAATAGAGAGAAAAAAAAAATAGAAAAGAAAAGGCATAAAGAAAATACTGGCTAAGATGACGGAAAGTTACAAAGATTGGGCTGGCAAACTGTCGTATGCCCTGTGGGGGTATAGAACTTCGGTGAGAACAGCAACATGAGCCACCTATCAACGAATGGCCACTACATTATTCCACGACTTCATGCATAAGAAGATTGAGGTATACGTGGATGAAATGATGGTTAAGTCAGAGACGAAGGCCGGGCAAACCCTTGGTGTTGTATTTGGCCATAGAACTCGAAGCGTTGGGGGCGATGACGGTACAAGCAAATGAGACAGGGGTAGAATAGTCACACCCTATGCTTTGGTTTACAGGATGGAGGCAATGTTACTAGTGGAAATAGAAATACAGTCAATGCAGGTACTAGCAAATGAAGGATTGCCTGAGCAGGAATGGGCCTCACAGAGGTTCGAAAAGCTAGCGTTACTGGATGAGAAAATGATAAAGGCCTTGTAACACATGCAACTATACCAGAAAAGGTTGGCCCGTGCGTTCAATAAGAAGATGCATCCCACCAAGATCAGAGAAGGTGATATAGTTGTTGTGTGAGGAACGGACAAAACCGAGTGCAGCGGAACCCACCCGAGATCAAATCCCGGATGAATAATTAATTTTTTTTTCATCAACTTAAAATTTTCCTAATGCACTAAAAACATTTCCATGCATTAAAATAATTACCATAAGCCAATTAAAATTTTCAACACACTTAAAAATATTTATCAACTTTTGATAAATCATTCCAAGTAATAAATTAATTTTCCAACTCTTGGAAAAATTAATCCATGCTAACAAATTTTTTTCCAACATTTACAAAATTATTCCAAGCATATTACATATTTCCAACTCTTGAAAATTACTCCAAGCATACAAAAATTTCTATATCAACTATATATCAATTTTCATACACTTCAATGCTTCCAATTCCTCACTTACATGCTTCCAATTCCTCACTTACATGCTTCCAATTAATCCAACAAATCCACAACAATTTTTCTCAACAATAATCATCAACAAATCTAACAATAAATATACAAATTAAATTTACCAACAAGCTTTCAACTCTTTGCCAATTTATTGAATCTTTGCCTCCAAGCTTTTCCAAATCCTCCAAGCTTTGAACTCCTTCAAGATCCACCAAATTGAGCTCCTAAAAAACAACAATTTTGGCCCATTAGGCCCAATTAAATAATTAAGGTCCATTAAGTCATAATTGGACTTTATGGATGCGGTTTTAGGCCCAATTGGATCCAACCAAATTGGCCTAAACCTAACTTGGTACAACCAAGCCCAAAAGCCCAATTACAACCTATAAGGCCCAATTTCCAAAATAAGCCCAATTAATTAACTTATAAAATTTCAAATTCCATAATTAATTAACCTAAGTGTAATACACAATTACCACCCAATTAATATTTCTAAAACATCAATTAGCATACTTAATCATGCACTTTAACATTAAATAGTGTCCAACACAATTTATTAAAATCAAACCCAATTTACATGCTTTTGTTCTCGGCAATTAGGGGTTTTTCCAATCGGATTCGGTTTCAATCCAATCGAATCCACAATCATCATTTCCCAAATCAATTCAATTCATCCAATGAATTAAAATCAAAAAACACAATGAATTTCAAATTCAATTGAATCGGCCAAGCCACTTTAATTTGGGAAAAATGTTCCAAATCAAAATTCAATCAAATTGAACTTCAAAACAACATTACCCAATTGTTTTAAGTCATCCAATGATCAAACAAACAAAATCACCAAGAAATTTAGGGTTCTTTAATTTCGGCCAACATAAGCAATTTGGGGAAATTTGTTCCAAACACAATTTCAACAAATTGATCCAATCAATCTTAAATAAACATACTTTGAGCATTCTCATTCATCCAATTTCACAAAATATGCTCAAAATCAAGTTTACCCAAATTTGTCACTTTATGCCAACACAAAAAATTGGGGAAATTTGTTCCAAACACAATTTCTTCAAATTGATCCAATCAATCATTAATTCATCAACATTTAAGCATACTTGATCAATCAATTTAATCAAATCATGCTTCAATTGATTTTACCTAATTTGTCATGCCCAAAATTTAGGGAAAATTGAATCCAATCCAATTTCATGAAATTGATCATGCACAACTTCAATTAATCAACATACAAGCATACTAAATCATCCAATTTAACCAAATCATGCTTCAATTGATTATCCCTAATTTTAACCCTAACTTTTTCATGCTTGATAATAGCTGTGATACCATTGTAGAGTTTCTAATATAGGTCCCAAGAATCATGAAAATCAAGCATAAAAAACGCATGAATACATCAAAGGAATAAGGCGGAAACATTACTCACATAGATCGGTTTTGTTGCGAAGAAGAAGCTGCGTTTTTGCCTCCCTCCAAGCTCACGGCAACAGCTCTCCAAGGCAGTGGGCTGCTCGGTTTTGACTGGTTTGGTTCCTCCATGATTCGGCCATTGATGAACACCATTGAAGCTCCAAGCTTCAAGCTCCAAAAATGGATTCCAAGCTCATAAATTCGTTTCCCTATCACCTATGTATAACCCAAGGTGTGTGCTAGAACCACATCTTCTTCCTTGCTTCTCATTGATTCGGTCACAACCAGAAATTTTGGAGAAGAAACGGTTCCAAACCGTGAAGAAGAATTAGGGGAAAGAGAGGGAGAGGAGATGCGTAAAAGGGAGAGAGTGTGTAGAGAAAATGAAAGGTATTTTGGTTTATATATTTTCCAAAACTAAACAAACCATTTACCACTTTTCATTTCCCAAAAACCAAAAAGTCAAAAAGCAAAACAATAAATGCCTTTCAACTACCACATCAATCACTCAAATCAAATGACAACTTGTCACATCACTCAAAGTGACATTTGATTTGACGCTTGATGTGACTAGCGATTTGACGCTCGAATTAACTTGCGTGCCGCACTCGAATTCGAAATGCGAATACGCTCGTAAATAATCCCGGGCTCGGGTTCGCTAATTCCAAATTAACGAATTTTTCGTCGCATCGTAATTAAATGATTACGCCTAGCGAAATCACTATTCACGTCGCTAACGAATTAATTCTAAATTAATTCGTTCGCCCGAATTAAAATCCAATTTTAATTCCGCGTCGAAATCCAATTTCTAATAATATATCAAATATATTATTTTATCGATTAATTCCAAATTAATCGTTCTCTCTCTTTAATTAATATTTTATCCCAGATAAAATATCTCCGTGATTAATCCCAGATTAATTTTCTCTCTCTTCTAATTAATCCCAGATTAATTAAGTGCGAGTTATGCGTCATCGGTGAATCTTCGGGAAGCAACCCATGAGATCTCCAGATATGTTGGCAGTAAATACGGTCGTCGGACTATCCGAACACGTAAGTACCTCGTACTACGTTTATACCCAATTCTCCAGAAATATTCTTACAGGAATATATAGATCTGTATCAAGCGTAGTATACCGTAGTATTGCGTATATCGGCCCAGTATCGGATAGTCACGTGCTAGGGCTGGGGCTGGATAAGTGTCTGCCCCGTCCGAAGCACATGTCGGATGTCTGGTAACTAGTCTCTATAATCGGATATACATGACCTTGTCATAATATCCCGATGGCCGGCCAGCACTTAAGAGCACTAATACCGTATCCTGCGTGACATCATCTCCACTATGACTGGAGTGATACTTCCGTCTTGACATCACACCCAATACACTACGACTCTCTGATAAACCCAGAAGTGGTGTACGCAGAACCGGTTAAAGCCCTGTACCACCAAGACCAAAGTCTACCGATTATCGCAAGTATTAGCGATGTAAGTCTCAGGTTAAGACTATACACACCTACCTTGATTTCGGCCTCCCATATACACATAGTCATAATACCAATGGGATTCCGAGGGGTCTATCCAGAGCGAAGCTGTTTCCCATACCATCGGTGAAACACGACCTCCTATCGCACTTGCATAAGTATCCGATACTTATATATATGAGAACTATGTCGTTGTGCCCTCACAACGCACACAAGTGCAATACTAGCCTATTCTGTATTATCGATGTCCAGTCTCGATAATACTCCAATATGCAGTGGTAAGTGGGAGGATAGTAAAACTCGATGAAAATCGAAGTAATACTGTTCCAGGCACCGAATCTTAATGGAACACAAATAGTTCCTCAAGGATGAAACTATAACATTAATCTTCAAATACACAAGAACCGCGTATGTCGGAGAGAGTTAGAAAACAACCTGGGGTATGGGTTTCTGATCTCACCTCATAAAGATGTCAATCTTATTGAGGAATACCATCTGACTACGTATGAGGAAGTGATACAAGGTATCGACTCCCTATTATGACAGAGTGTCATGAGTCCAAAATGGATTTCATGTATATCAACCAAGTTTGGAAACTAGTTGATGTACCGCAAGGCATTGTGCCTATAGGTACTATATAAGTCTTCAAGAAAGACATACATGGATGACAACGTACCAACGTTCTAAGCTATGCTTTTAGCGGAAAGGTATCGTTATCAACATTGTGTTGACTACGATTCAACCTTTTACCCGTTGCCATGGTAAATCCATTTAGAGAATGCTTGCTAAAGTTGCATGTTTCATTTATGAAATATGTCAGCTTAACGGGAAAATCACTTTCCTGAAAAGGAAACCTTTCAGAGGATGTTTATAACATCCTGTCGGTTTTTTCGTACCATAACTAGCAAACAAGGTTTGAGGGTTATTCAATCCATGTTTGGATTGAAGCAAACATTAGGTTCATGGAATTATCATTTTGATGTAATCATAATAATTTATGATTTAATTCAAAACGAAAAGATTCTTGTGTATATAAGAGGGTTAGTGGGAGAGCACTGACAATATTGTCCTATAAATAATGATAATTTGTCATTTCTTGGAAATGATATTCCATAATATAATCGGTGAAAGCTTGGCTTTCATAAGAAAATTCTCCGAGGAATTCTTGGGAGAAACAACCTTTATTCAAGGAATAAATATCTACTGGGATAGATTAAGTTGTTAACTCTTCGAGAACTCGTACATTGAAAAATGTACGCGACCTGGTGTCTCATACGCTTTGAGCATATGGAGTCACAAAAACAGGCCAATCCAAGTGATAGTCATTGGATTGATGTTAAGAACATCCGTTAGTATCTTAGAGAACTAAGGATGATGTCTTAAACTATGGAGAAGGAGAACTTGAAGTGACTGGGAACACTGTAGCAAGTTTCCTAACCGATAAAAACGACTATAAGTCGCAAACGGTACTATACAGTTTGAATAACAGAACAGTGAGCTGGAAATCTTCTAAGCAAGATACTGTTACCGAATAAACAACAAATGCGGCTTATTGCTGCAGCTGAAGAGGCAATAGAAGCCATTTGGGTCGATAACAAATCTAATTAGATTAGATATAGTTCTGTTAGCAGCTGAGCTAGGCGTCAGCACAGGCTAAAGAATTAATGGTCTCATCAACGATCCAGATACATACTTCGATATTCATCTGATTCGTTTGGATCATACATCGTGGCGATGTGATGATCGAATAAATCGCATCAGAGGATAATCATGGAAATCCGCTGACGGAAAGTTTTCCTCAGCAATTTGAGCCAACCGTACATAGTTCGGGGGTAAGACACTCAAGTGACTGGCTATAGGCCAAGTGGGAGATTGTTGGACAATTATGACCTATAGCGTCACTATTTGTACAGATCATGGTGTTGTTGTACAAATTAACTATGTGACAAATGAGATTGCACTCTTATCATTTGTGATTAGATCACCTAGATATATAAATGATAGGAGGTCCCTGTGATTTGTTCCTGGATTGAGAATGATATGAGACAGTATCAGTCCACGAAGGATAAATCATTAAATATCCCTAGTTAGAGTATTATCGAGATTGGACATCGATAAATACGTAAAAGACTAGTATTACACTTGTGCGCGTTGTGAGGGCACAATAGCATAGTTCTCATATATTTGGGTATAGGATACTCATACAAGTGTAATAGGAGGTTATGTTTTACCGATGGTACGGGAAACAGCTTCGCTCTGGATAGACCCTATCAGAATTCCATTGGTAGTATGACTATGTGTCTATGGAAGTCCGAAATCAGGGTAGGTGTATTTGGTCTTAACCTGAGACTTGCACCGCTAATACTTATGACAATCAATATACTTTTGTTGTGGTCGTCCAGGGTTTTAACCAGTTTCCGTGTACGCCTCTTCTGGGTATATCGAGAATCATAGTGTGTTGGGTGTGATGTCAAGACGGAAGTGTCACTCCAGTCATATGGAGTTGATGATCGCGCAAGGATACAGAACTGGTTCTCTAAAAAGGTTGCAACCGTCGGGATAATATGACTTGGTCATGATTATCTGATATTAAAGAGACTAGTTGCTCTTAATCCTATATATGTTTCATACGGGGTGGACACTATACCAGCCTCACTCCTTGCTTGTGATCATCCCATACTGGATCGAAATACGCAATACTACGTATACTACTCCTGATATAGATCATTTATTCTTGTAAGGATATTTCTAGAGAATTGGGTAGGCATGGCGCTTTGCTAGAAGCCAACCTTGTCTTGTAAATCGGTATAAACGTAGTACTAGGTACTTACGTGTTCGGATGGTCCGACGACCGAATTTACTGCCAACATATCCGGAGATCTCATGGGTCGCTTCCCGAAGATTCATAGATGACGTATGACTCACACTTTTAATTAATATAGGATTAATTAGATGAGAGAGAAAATTAATCTGGGATTAATTGCGGAGATATTTTATCAGGGATAAAATATCATTTAAAGAGAGAGAACGATTAATTTGGAATTAAACGATAAATTAATATATTCGATATATTAAACGAAATTGGATTTCGACGCGGAATTAAAATTAGATTTTAATTCGGGCGAACGAATTAATTTAGAATTAATTCGTTAGCGACGTGAATAGTGACTTCACTAAGCATAATCATTTAATTACGACGCAACGGATAATTCGTTAATTTAGAATTAGCAAACTCGAGGCCGAGATTGTTTGCGAGCTCATTCGCATTTCGAATTCAAGTGCGGCACGCAAGTCAAATCAAGCGTCAAATCGCCTGTCACATCAAGCGTCAAATCATGTCACTTTGAGTGATGTGACAATTTGATTGATTGATGGTGGTGGTTGAAAGCTTTAATTGGTTTGACTTTTAAAGCCAAAAATTTGGTATATGATTTTAGAAATCAATTACCAAAATCAATTACACATTTATCTCTCTCTCTCCTCCATTTTCTTCTCTATCTCTCACGCCCATGGAGGGCCTTTTTCCTTCTGTTTTTGGCAGTCCACTGCCGAGTTTCAAGAAGAAAATGGGAAGCAAAAAGTCACGATTTTGTGGCAAAATCGGGAGTGCTCGCACACTACGAAGTCATGCGAAGGTGATAGGGAAGTCCACCCATGAGCCGGGAATCGTTTGACGAAGCTTGGAACTCAAATTCTTGATGATCAAAGCTGAATGGAGGAGGCCAAAACTGCACTACCGTGAGCTGTTCTAGTGAGCAGAAAACTGATTTTTGTTGCCTCGCGCGTCGCTCAATCGATCAATGTGAGTATTCTGTAACTCCCTCGTATGTATTCACATGTGTTTCATGCTTGTTTATTGATCCTTGGGACCTTAGTATTTTCCAACACATTAAAGCCAATTTAATTTGCATTTAATACTAATTCAATATTTAATTCCAAATTAAATATTACACTTTATTAACGAACTTTTACGATTTAGTTTCCAAATCTAATCGTTACGGGTCTTAAAGTCCGATTAACATCCTATGTCAATTTAATTTAAAGTCCAATGGGCTTTTAATTAATTTCTAAGGCATGGACTTTTGGTCAATATGGGTCAAACCCAAATACCAAAGCCCATTTAAGGAATCACCCTTATTTGCCAAGAAACCAATTTAGGCCCATTAGGCCCAATTAATATTAAAGGTCCATTAAGTCATAATTGGACTTTATGGATATGGTTTTGGGCCCAATTGGATCCAACCAATTAGCCTAAACCAAAATTGGCCCAACCAAGCCTATTAAGCTCAATTACAACTTTTACAAGCCCAATTCCAAAATAAGCGCAATTAATTTAATTCCAAATTTCCAAATTTCATAATTAATTAACCAAAGAGTATTCCATAATTAATTAACCAAATTAACATTTCCAAAATACTAATTTACTCAATTAATTATGCTCATTATCATCAAAACATGTACAACACATTTGAATCAAAAAATCACATCATTTTCATGCTTAATAGTCACGGAAATTAGGGATTTTTCATGTCCAATTCCGAATTCAATCCAATTAAATCCTAAATCAACATTCCCCAAATGATTTCAACTCATCCAATGAATCAAAAATCAAAAAATCACCATGACATAGGGTAGTCCAACTTCCGGCCAAGCCAACCAATTTGGGGAAAAATTATCCAATTCAATTTTTATCAAATTGACAATGCATAACACCATGTTATCATAATTTAAGCATACTCAAACAACCAATTTCACTCAAACATGCTCAAATCAATTTTCCCCAAATTATACCCTAATAAAGTTTCATGCTCAAAATGGCTCAAGATATCATTGTTATGTTTCTATTAAGTCCCAATGATCAAATCAAGCAATGAAACACATGTGAATACTCAATGAAGAATGGCAGAATCATACTTACATTGATCGGCTTTTGGATGCGATGAACACAAGCCCTTGCTCCATGAAGCTCTCGGCCAAGTTCCTCATTGTGCTCCTTGAGGATTCGGTCACCACCATGGAAGGATCTCCAAGCTCCAAGCTTTGTGTGATGATTCCATGCTCATAAGTTAGTTCCCTATCACCTTAGGATGACCCTTCATGTGCTGCATTGGCAAGATTTGCAACAAATCTTCCATTTCACTTCTTGTTATTCACGGTTTTAGTGAAGAAAATGAGAGGAAAAATGTTTGGCCCTTGGCCGAAACATGTGGAAGAGGGAGAGAGAGAGTGATGTCTTATTTTTGGTTTCAAAAACCTAATGAAAAACATATACCAAAATTTTTAATTTCCAAAAGTCAAAAAGGTACAAGCATTAAAGCTCTCCAACTACCACCATCAATCACAAGTGACAAGTTGTCACATCACTCAAAGTGACTAAACATCACATCAATCGATTGACTAGTGATTTGACGCTAGATGTGACCTGTGGGACGCACTTGAATTCGAAATGCGAGTGAGCCCGCAAATACTTCTGGGCTCGGGTTCGCTAATTCTGAATTAACGAATTTTTCGTTGGGACGTAATTAAATAATTATGCCTAGCAAAATTACTATTCACATCGCTAACAAATTAATTCTAAATTAACTCGCTTGCCCGAATTAAAATCTAATTTTAATTCTGCGTCGAAATCCAATTTCGTATAATATATCGAATATATTATTTTATAGATTAATTCCAAATTAATAGTTCTTTCTCTTTTAAATAATATTTTATCCCAGATAAAATATCTCCGTAATTAATCCCAGATTAATTCTCTCTCTCTTATAATTAATCCCAGATTAATAAAGTGCGAGTCATACGTCATCGATGAATCTTCGGGAAGCGGCCCATGAGATCCCTGGATATGTTGGCAGTAAATCCGGTTGTCGGACTATCCGAACACGTACGTACCTAGTACTATGTTTTTACCGATTAACAAGACATGGTTGGCTTCTAGCAAAGCATCGTGCCTACCCAATTCTCCAGAAATATTCTTACTGGAATATGTGATCTATATAAGGCGTAGTATACGTAGTATTGCGTATATCGATCCAGCATCGGATGTCACGTGCAAGGTCTGGGGCTGGAATTATGTCTACCCCGTACGAAGCACATATCGGATCTCTGGTAACTAGTCATAATCGGATAAACATGACTTAGTCATAATATCCCGATGACTGCAACATATAAGAGAACCGGTTCCGTATCATACATGATCATCATCTCCACTATGACGAGAGTGATACTTCCGTCTTGACATCACACCCAATACACTACGATTCTCAATATACCCAGAAGAGGCGTACTCAGAACCTGTTAAAGCCCTGGACAACCAAAACCAAAGTATATTGATTGTCGCAAGTATTAGCGGTGCAAGTCTCAGGTTAATACCAAATACATCTACCCTGATTCGGACTTCCATAGACACATAGTCATACTACCAATGGAATTCCGAAGGGTCTATCCAGAGCGAAGCTGTTTCCGTACCATCGGTAAACACAACCTCCTATTACACTTGCATGAGTATCCTATACCCAAATATATGAGAACTATGCCGTTATGCTCCCACAACGCGCACAAGTGTAATACTAGTCTATTCTGCATTATCGATGTCCAGTCTCGATAATACTACGACTGGGGATATTTAATGATTAAACCTTAATGGATTG
Source organism: Zanthoxylum bungeanum (assembly GCA_019454045.1). NCBI lineage: Eukaryota > Viridiplantae > Streptophyta > Magnoliopsida > Sapindales > Rutaceae > Zanthoxylum > Zanthoxylum bungeanum. Next base: position 44,064 of record SKCR01003242.1, read on the forward strand.
ATACAGTCTCATATCTTATCAATCCGGAACTAATCATATGGACCTTCTATCATTTATACATCTTGGTAATCGAATTACAAATTATAAAAGAGTAATTTCCTTTGTCAAATAGTTAATTTGTACAACAATACCATGATCTGTACAAATAGTGATGCTATGGGCCATAACTGTCCAACACATATATATTCTTAATCTTATTTTCTAACTTCACAAATTAAGGGATTTTCCACAATCACTATCTTCTTAGCACAACCATCATTCATTCATCATTACTTTCAATTCAATCAATCACTTATAATCGTCAAAGCTCAAAAACTCAAAAGATAACAATTTGGGTCAAGTTAATCTTACCTCTTCTTTGCTTGATCTTGTTCATCCTCCAAGTCTTACATGGTTGACAATGATTTTCCATGCTTCATCCTCTCTCTTTTCCTTTCTTCTTATTCTCTTCTTCTCTTCTTCTTCTCCCATTCTTCTTTCATTTGTTTCTTCTTTCTTCGCCTCTTCTCAATTTTGGGAAATGGAAAATAGTGACTTCCGTATATACTTGGTTTTGTTTGTAACTGTAAAAAATGGGGAAAATGAGAAATTTATAGAAACTTGAAGAATTTTCTAGAATTTTTAAATGTATTATTCATTCGAATTTTTAATATGCATTTTCAACTCATTTCTGCTCCGACTTTAGAAAAATGTTCAACGCAAAAATAGTAGATGTCGATCTCAGATTTTCGAAGATATAAAATTCATAAAAATCAGAGTTCGCGTGAAAAAATTACATCCCAAATACCATGGGCTGTACGGAATAGAATATTTTAAAATCTTATGTCGGACCTCCGAAGAATTTATTGATTGTCCTCAAAGTTGGTCCATAAGTATATCTATGTCCCATCATAATTTATGTTATGATACATTTGTCCCGTAATACCTTGGTACTATGATGTAACAATAGTAGAACTATTGGTCGTTATAAATTCTCACATCCCTCATCTTAAATAGGATTCGTCCTCGAATCCTCTTTAAATTTGGGACCTTATCTCAGATCATATGATATATGGGATCCTTATAACTCACAAATTAGACTGACTACACACCAATCTCTTTTTTATCCACTGAATTATATCACTCTTTAATGATTTCCTAGTGCTACCTTGGGATAATGTAACAATCATATTGAACCTAGAATGTTATGACTTGGTATTTATATTTAGAGCTATACACTAACTTATTAATGTGAACATCTTACTTTGGTGTGACTATTTTGTATTATTGAGGCTTCTAAATGACTTAGTAACGAAGGCTTTTGCCCGGCTGATTATTTACCTTCTGAATAGTAAACATATGAGATTCTTCATTATTCTTAATATCTAACTTATGCCTCAAATCTTATGTCTTACTTGATAAAATACTACTTCAAAACTCATAGCTCCAATTAATATCCTTTAAGTTCTTTACCAAAAGATACCACCTCATTTTCATTTCGTGAATCTTTGCTAGGTACTTTGCACTACCTTATTTCTGAACCTCTAGTTGTGCTTGACCTTCTTTGTCTTCAAGGAAATCCTTTCATTTGAATCTTTAGTTATATTAGATCAAGTTCTTCTTAACTAGTACCTTTGACGCGCACTAAAAGTATTGGCGTCTCCATTGCTTAATACCTTCGATTCTCCCTAGAGATACTGAAGACTCATTATTAGGTTTCCTAAACTTTATTTTCAAAATCGATAAATTACAAGAGTTGTTTTTGTCATTATGAACATTGTTTGTACTCGATATACCTTTAACTTCACCTGTCTAAACTAGATTTGAATATTTTTTCTCATATCTTAGTCGCTTAACTCTCTGTATTCTCTTGCCGAGTTCAAACTACTTATGAACTTTTCTTCAAGTTCCATTGTTTTTGCTTATACAAGAGGATTTAAGGTGTCGTTTCTGAATAGTTTCCTATTGGTCCTCCTTAATTAGCTACAGGTCAGGCTTACTTGTATACATTTTTGCTCTTGAATCGTATTCCCTGTTCTAAGTATCTATGCTGATATTTTGGCCTGCTAAAGTTCATTTCCTTTCATTCTTTGTTTTCATTTGTCGTTACTGAAAAACTTGTAAATAATCTGTATCTTAATAATTCACTTGCTATGCCTATTACAATTTCGCAATAACTTATTTATTTGATTTCGTACTAAGAGACGAACCTACCAAACCACCACACCCGTGGCTAAAACTGTCCTAGAGACGTAGTGGTTTGGTCAACTTAGACTAGGGCTGGGTACTTTGTATGATTACCTAACCAAAAATTACCTTGTTGTTATTCACTTGTCTTTACTTAATAGGTATTCTATCCTACCGTCATTGCACCTTAACAGTTTCACTCTTTAACTTTTTCCTTTGTATTCTTTTCATCTTCTGTTTTATTCTACGCTTTACTGAGAACTTTCTTGGTCTATGTCTCTGTCTTCTAATCTAAGGAATATATTTTTTCTTTACATATCCACTACTTCATCAAAACTTGGTTCCTTTGGATCTCGGTTATTACTAGACTACTATTTTATTTCTCTATTGCTTTATCTTAATAACTTTCCTAGCTTTTTTACTCAGAATAATCTTTTACTTTTATTTTGTCCTTAAATTATTTTTGAAGGTCTTATGTTCTGGTCTTCCTTTACTATACTTTCACTTATTTCTGGGACAATCTTGGGGCAACCTTGAAGGTTCGTCTCTGCGAGTGTTGTCCAATGAGGTTGGGAGAGTGGGGACTCATTCTGGGTTATTATAATTATGGTAATCTAAATACACATATTGCTCACCTATGAACCTATAACTCTCGTGAATGTATATATCTGATATCTTTCCTTACACTAGAGTACTATTGCTAAAGAAAATGCATGGTTTTCCTTCTCCAACTCAATTCTGACCATTCTAACTATCGTAAACACTACCTCTTTTGCGAAATTCCTCTGGAGTCATGGTCTCTAAAAATGTTCTTGTGCTATCTCTGTACTCCTTCCTATTTAGTCTCTATTATTAAATCTTCTGAAATCGTTACTTTCTCTCTTTGAATGCCACTAACCCATCTTTGTTATTCTTCCCTAAGAAACTTATTATACTACAAGTTTTCTTTCTTGTCTCAGATCCATAACTCCTTATACCTTTACTTTCCTCAAGACTCTCTTAATTTTGATTTCTTAGGACATCTCTTACCAAGATCTTCGGTTCAGGTGCTACTCTTTACCTAGTCCTTCTACTGAATACCATGCAATTTTTGTAATTTATTCGTTATATTCCTGAGATTTATTCTCTCTGGTCTCTATGTACCTCTAAGTCTTTACTTCTTTAAGGGTTTCTTAATTCAGTGGTGGTTTCCAAACTTAACTCAACTTACTGAGGTATTGTACTACGTTATCTAATGTTTCATTGAACTTATCGATTTCACTATCTAGCCATCTCACAATTCCTTGAATATATCAATTGCTCTTCTTTACTGAACCTTCTCTCTATTAGGTTTTAAGTTAAGAAACGAGCATATTTATGCCATAAGGATCATCAAATACGTATTTCGGCTTTACACTTATGCTCAGTGATGATCTTGTTAGATGTTTGCATGCTTCACTAGAATTAATATTTCTGAAAGAAAGGATCATCATTCATTCTTCACGAGCCTAGTCGATTTCTCCATATCTTGGAGTCCTGCAACTATTATCAATTTTCTATGTTACTATATACTCACTTTTTACTATGTGTCTGGACGTACATAATTTTCTTGTTACCTTTCTCATCTCTCTTTATAACTTCCATAGCTTGGCTTTTGGTTCCAAGTTGTACTACTAATACTAGTGGTGACTTATACCTCTGATTGCTTCCTAGATCTCCAATCTGCGTTCTTACTATAAGTTTCGACTTTGGAATTCTATTCTACTATCCATACTGATACTCTTGTCGCTTCTGAAAACCTCTAACCTCTCTTGTCTATTCGGTTATACTTCCACCGATCTCTACTGGCTTTAAGCTGATCTGTAAGACATACTATGATTGGTCTATTATGGGAACTCTACTAGTACTGCAAGCCTCACGCTGACTTGTCTAGATCTTTGGACTATACTGAGTTATTTCCTTTACTTCCTCAAAACTTACTTACTAGTATTGCAAGCCTCGCGCTGACTTACATATCCTTCAAGGTCTTCCCTTCCTCAAAATGAACTCTCGTCGGACTTGTTACAATTATTTATATTTATGCTAATAAGAGATAAGGTAACATTTAATGCCTCGATAGGTTTTGGATCCTTGTTCCGGTACTCTGTGTCCTGGTGGAGTCTGTTTCTCATATAAGGTAGGTATGAGCTCGATTCCATCAGGGCAGCTTCATTGGTTGGCATTGCGGACAAGTAAGGACTTGGGTAGATTAGGGCCTTATCTACTGAATTTCCTTAATTTGGGTAACTCATCATTTTCCTAACGTTATTCCTCTTATTTGCCTATGGGCCTAAGTTTGGGGAACCTAAAATCTCCACATTTTACAGTATTTTTACATTTATTATGAGCCTCCATAATTAATTCTGATTTCTTGATTCTTCTGCCTTATAGCTGTTCTTAGTCATTCGGGAAGCTCACCATCTATACGAAATGTTTGAGAGTTATTAGATCTTCTGGAAGAATTTCTGAGAATGGAAGGAATCTTAAAAGGACTTTACTTAAGTCTACTCGGTATTTTACGCTTGTTCGGACTTGCTATATTTCTCTTCACTATCCCTAGTTATGGTGTTTTCTATCTTATCTCATTTTATACTTCTACCTCTTTACTAACTCTGGTTTCTTAGATCATTTCTTCCTTACTTTTTCTTTCCTTGCTTTTCTTTCAGACTTTCTCTCTCTCTTTCCTACTTCATTAGGTGGTTATTAATAGAACTTTATTATTTCCTTCTATTTCTTACCTTTACGTCTTTGACTGCCTAAACTTCTACGCGTCTCTCTAACTTATAACTCATTTTCCACTCCTTTGGGTACATTTCTTAAAATCTTACTGTTTGGTTTCATAGCTTGTTTGTACTTCTGGTAATAAGTCAAAATAACTACAGGAAGATTCCTAACTTGTGTTGAGAATATAATAGTTCTCATAAGGAATACTACTCGAATAATCTAGGATAGCTTGCTAACCAATATGCAGAACTTAAGGACGTACTCAAGGATTGAATACTGGAGAGGTAGTGCCCAGCATACAAGTATCTCGGACATACTATGTATATAAGACCCCAAAACTCTACCCATTTAAGTCACTGACTCCCTAGACCATGCTCTGGTACCATCTTTGTAACATCCATGATCTGGAAGATGTTACCGGTAGAGGATAGACCGTACTAACCCCATAAGCCTCTGACTTTCTAACTATAAATAGACTCTAATATTCTTTTCTTTAATTTATTTTATTACATATGGGACCGTAGCCCAAACTCAAAATAATTACATACAAACTCTACATCTAAAAATGAAAACTCAATAACACACTTTTACAACGACTGCCTCAAAGTCAAAGACTAATACAAAACTTTAAATTGACTCTAACTGACTAACACTCTATCTGACTTGTACTAGTGGACTCCATAACCTAATGACTGCATCAGTATCCGTCATCTCGAGCTCGTCCTTCGAGAATGTTGGACAATTATGACTCACAGCTTCACTATTTGTACAGATCACGGTGTTGTTGTACAAATTAACTATGTGACAAAGGAGATTGCACTCTTATCATTTGTGATTAGATCACCTAGATAAATAAATGACAGGAGGTCCCTGTGATTTGTTCCTGGATTGAGAATGATATGAGACAGTATCAGTCCACGAAGGATAAATCATTAAATATCCCTAGTCAGAGTATTATCAAGATTGGACATTGATAAATGCGTAAAAGACTAGTATTACACTTGTGCCCGTTGTGAGGGCACAACGGTATAGTTCTCATATATTTGGGTATAGGATACTCATGCAAGTGTAATTGGAGGTTGTGTTTTACCGATGGTATGGGAAACTGCTTCGCTCTGGATAGACCCCCTCGGAATTCCATTGGTAGTATGACTATGTGTCCATGGAAGTCCGAAATCAGGGTAGGTGTATTTGGTCTTAACCTGAGACTTGCACCGCTAATACTTGCGACAATCAATATACTTTGGTTGCGGTCGTCCAGGGCTTTAACAGGTTATGTGTATGCCTATGCTGGTTATATTGAGAATCGTAGTGTGTTAGGTATTATGTCAAGACGGAAGTATCACTTCAGTCATATGGAGATGATGGTCACGTAGGATACGGTACTAGTACTCTTAAGTACTGCAGTCATCGGGATAAAATGACAAGGTCATGTTTATCCGATTATAGAGAATAGTTACCAAACATCCAACATGTGCTTCGTACGGGGCAGACACAATTCCAGCCCCAGGCCTAGCACGTGATCATCCGATACTGGATCGACATACACGATACTACGTATACTATGCCTGATATAGATCCTTTATTCTTGTAAGGATATTTCTGGAGAATTGGGTAGGCATGGCACTTTGCTAGAAGCCAACCTAGTCTTGTAAATCGGTATAAACGTAGAACTAGGTACTTACGTGTTCGGATAGTCCGACGATCGAATTTACTACCAACATATCCGGGGATCTCATGGGTCGCTTCCCAAGATTCACCGATGACGTATGACTCGCACTCTAAATTAAACTGGGATTAATTAGAAGAGAGAGAAAATTAATCTGAGATTAATAGCGGAGATATTTTATCTAAGATAAAATATCATTCAAAGAGAGATAACGAATAATTTGGAATTAATCGATAAATTAATATATTCGATATATTAAACGAAATTAGATTTTGACGCGGAATTGAAATTAGATTTTAATTCGGGCCAACGAATTAATTTAGAATTAATTCGTTAGCGATGTGAATAGTGAATTCGGTAGGCGTAATCATTTAATTACGTCGCAACGGAAAATTCGTTAATTTGGAATTAGCGAACCCGAACCCATGAGTGTTTGCGAGCGCATTCACATTTCGAATTCGAGTGCGGCACGTAAGTCACATCAAGCGTCAAATCACTAGTCATATCAAGCGTCAAATCATGTCATTTTGAGTGATGTGACACTTGATTGATTGATGTGATTGATTGATGGTAGTTGTTGGAATGGTTGTTGAGCTTTTACCATTTGACTTTTTGAAAGCCAAAAAAATGGTAAATCATTTAATTATTTTTGGAAAATATATAAGTGTATTAGATACACTTTTCAACCTAACGACACACATCTCTCCTCTCACATTTTCTCTCCTCTCTACACGCCCATGGTGGGCAAATCTTCTTCTGTTTTTGCAGTGAACTGCCGAGAACCAAGAGGAAATGGGAAGCAAGTGTGGTGATTTTTGTGGCAAAAATCACAAGAGCTAGCACTCTGAGTGAAATCTGAAGGTGATAGGGAAGTCAACCATGAGCCGGGAATCGTTTGACGAAGCTTGGAGCTCAAAACTTGGAGACAAATGGCCGAAAATAGTGAGCAACTCACTGCCACTGCCGAGCAGTCCATGGAGGCAGAATTTCAGTTTTGTTCATCTCTGCATCGCTCAACCGATCGATGTAAGTATTCCGCAACTTCGTTGATTTGTATTCGCACATATTTCATGCTTGTTTATGATCTTGGGACCTTAGCAAACACTAAAAATGGTATCAAAGCAAGGTTGAGCATGAAATTGACTTAGGGTTAAAATTTGGGTAAAATTGATTTTGAGCATGTATAATGAAATTGGATGAATTAGTATGCTTAAATGTGTTTTAATTGATGATTGATTGGATCAATTTGATGAAATGTTGTTTGGAACAAATTTTCCCAAATATTTTATGTTGGCCGAAAGTCACTATGCCTTAAATTCTTGGTATTTTTTGTTTCGTTGATCATTGGATGACTTGAAACGATTTGGGATGTTGATTAAATGTCGATTGTGAATTTAATTGGATTGAAAACGAATCGGACATAAAATTAGTCCCCATTGCCGAGAGCTTTTAAGCATGTATGGGTTTGATTTTTGATCAAAATGTGTTGGACACTAATTGATGTAATTGAGCATGATTAATTAGGCTAAATCGTATTTTGGAAATATTGATTTGGGTAATTAATTGTGTAATACACTTTAGTTTAATTAAATGTGAAATTGGATTTTGTAATTTAATTAAATTGGGCCTAATTTTGGAAATTGGACTTTGAATGTTGTTATTGGGCTAATTGGGCTTGGTTGTACCAATTTAGGTTTAGGCCAAATGGATTGGATCCAATTGGGCCCAAAACTGTTTCCATAAAGCCCAAATGCGACTTAATGGACCTTTAAAGTTTAATTGGGCCTAATGGGCCAAAATTGATTTCTAGGCTTATGGGGTAACTCCCGGATTGGATTTTGGTTATTCGGTTTGACCCGAATTGACCAAAACTCCATGCCTTAAGAAATTAATTAAAAGCCCATTGGACTTTAATTAAATTGACGTTGGACGTTAATCGGGCTTTGAGACCCGTAACGATTAAATTTGGAATTTAAGTCGTAAAAGGTTTATTATTAAAGTGTAATATTTAATTTGGAATTAAATAGAGAATTAGAATTGAATGCATATTAAATTGGATTTAATGATGTAGTTTAATTTAATTCGAGAATTCATACTTTGAGTACTTATTCGCAAAACGAGTTTGACTCGAGCAAAATCAAATCGTTGTTTGAACATTGGATGGTCACTAATTATCAGATTAATTAATTTGATTAGATTGATTGATAACATGCTTGTGTGAATACATGGTTGCGATGCATGAATAATGTATATCGGATGGATATTAGATGGGTGGGACAATTTTAGAATTTATTGTAATAAATTTATTTATTAATTGGACCTGTATGTCCAGCCTTATACCTCCATATTCTTTGTATTCTCTTCTCACCTATTCCCCTCAATGTAAATCAGGTTTCTTTAGAAGTGTAGTGTAATGGGTAGAAGTAATACATGTGCTAGCGGGAGAGAGAAATTGAGAGATTTGATCTAGGATCACTGTGTAAAGTATCCATCCGCATATCATTATTATTTATTTATGCGCACTTTATTATGTGTTTAGAATGCATGTTTAAGGTGTATGATGATGAGACCTTAACAAAGATATTAAATTGGTTGCCAATTTGCACTCGAAAAACCCTCGCAAAATATTAAGTGTCTTTCCTTCCATTGAGTGATTCTCACTCAAGATCGGAGACTAGCATTGGCTTGTTGGCCAAAGTCAAGGCCTTTGTCCGTTGAGGATGTGTTTTAATCACGAGAGCTTTGTTCCATATTGGTGTCTTGTCCAAGTTGTGGTCTGTTGCCAAAGTCAAGACCACTTCTTGTCCATCGACATTGATTACGAAGTTTTCCATGGTCAATGGGTCGCGCTTAACTGGGATCACTAAGTTTATTATGCCAAAGTCAAGGCTTAGTTGATTCAGAGGAAATAGGTTAGGTAATAATTGGATGTATTGGCATATATAAGATATATGTTTCGGAGTTAGATGTCCCCTTACCGGATCTAGGAATTGGATTGGATCCAATCGATCTTAGAGATCTACCTAGTTAATTATCATACAATTTGTTGGCCAAAGTCAAGATTATGTGATATTTAACGGGATCCTAGCCCACTAGGAAACGCGGTTTCCTGAGTACTCGACAGAGGGTTAGAGGCTCGCTGAAAAATAGTGGGAGGCAAGAATTGAATTTTTAATATTCGTTTAATTACTTGCCATACGTGCTCATTCACAAATATCATTCGTCGTTATAAATTAAATGTTAGTTGGACTAATATTTAAATGTTTTTTTAATAAATAGTTGGACTATATTCAAACTATTCATTTATAGTTGATTTTATAATTGGATTATAGTAATCAATATAATTGATTTTAATCTATTAAATTATAGTTGATTAAATAGTTGGACTATTGTAATCATTATAATAAATAGTACCTAAATCGTTGATTAAATAGTTGGACTATGAAAATCAAGATACAATTGAAAGATTGACATTTAAAACATAATCCTAAGGAACATGTATTTAAATGGTTTAATTTTCAAATTGGGAATAAAATTTCAGGATGGTCCTGGAAAATAATAAGTTACTTTATTTGATAAAATAACATATTAGGCCTAAGCCCGGAGTTAAGCAAATAATAGAGCATAATCTTTGGAAGATTTATGTGATGATAACTTAAATGCTTAATCCATTAAGCTTGTCGCAGTAGACTCCTTAATTTCTGTGTCAG